>OZ010799.1:296575289-296753242 GCA_963932465.1 Maratus speciosus
AATATTTTAAACGAGAGGACTTTCACATTGTTGACGATGCCAATACCTATAAAGAAATGAAAAGAAAGAACGTATTTCCATAAAAAAGAAAACGAGTCCGACATGTGGGAAAATGTGTAATACAAAAGTTCAAGTCTGATTTTAGAAACGAGGCCCAGTTTAATTGATATATAACACGAAATATGCAAAGAATTACCAAATGAAGATGAAGATGAAATGTACGAGATAAAAAGATTTGGAGAGGAACATCAGTTCGGTAAACACTTACATGATCGTCACATGCACGTCTGGGCAATGGACAGATCTAGAAAGTTGAAAAATGAATTTTTTCTCCATCAAGAAGTTATAGAATGAACCAGAATAAAAGAATATATTCGGTGCTCAGAAGAATAAAAAAATATCTTAATAATAAAAAAAAAATAATTCAGCAAAGTTGTTTAGAGGGCGGCATCATTAACTTTTGAATTCATGATACAGATATCCTTCAGCAAGATTCAGCAGAGGTTTTCCAAAATATTAATCTGTTGGGGAAAAAAAATTAATCATTTACCGCAAGAATAATAACAAAAATATCTGTTAAAATCTTGGAAGTTATTAAAAGAAAACGTAAATCCTTAAATCCATTTTTATACTGTTCTGCGTGTTATTTCTTCATCGTGTGGGCCAGCTGGAAACATTACAGCAATTCTTCAAAAAATTAACGACGCCTGGGGTAAAATAATAAATCAAAATATCGATAAGCTTTCAAATATTTGCCCAAATCTTTACTTAATCTGAGGTAAGTTTTTAAAATTGACAAAGGCAATCGTGGAGAAGTGGATAAAAACGTACCAGTTATAATTGCAAAACTATGTTGGTATTGGATTCATTGGGTACCAAGACAATTGTCATGGCATTTTAGGACGCATTTGAATATACAGGTAAAGAATTGAAGAATGAGGCTATCCGGAAGGCGCTACAAACCTAATAAAACTCAATGGGTATCAAATTATTTTTACAACTGAAATTGATAACGTGCCGAATATGAGAAAAAATCAAAATATGCTGTTCAACACCAGCAGCTTTTGTTGTCAATGTGAGTTTATGTGTCTTCAAGTACTTTTCATCACAACTGTTCAAATCTATGATTAGATATGGTTTTAAGAAATCCGTGTATGACGGCAATTTTTTAGATAACTTTCAAATTGCTATTCAATTTCTATTTTCGTCCCAAAAATGTAATTGTTGTAAATGTTCTAGTAAACGTATTTGTCAAAAGTACTCACTGTCGAGAATTACTCAAGGTATACCATTAAAGGAAATGCCCTAAGAATTAACAATGCAATAAAAATTTAAAACATAGAAAACTCGAAAATAATAGACAAGAAGTCAAACAAAAAAACGAAAAAAAGATCACGTTGATTTTACAGGGTAAGTTATGGTTGGGAGCCCAGACACTTTTAGAATTAAATACTCTTGCTTCAGAATCAACAGTTTTAATTTAAATGGGATTCAAGTGATAGTAGATGAGTCAGACGTTGGTGCATTTTGAATCAGTTTTACAAAAATCTTGAAAAAAATATTAATTTTATTTAAAAAACACAGTTCCTCAGAAAATTTCGGAATTTAGCGAAATAATGAAATTAATGTTTTATGTTTAATGTAGCGCAAAAAAGTAGTTCGCAAAAAAAATTCAAAATTGTTCTTACAAGTATAGGAAGAGATATATTATAAGCATTTCTCAACTGTTTGCTCCGTTGAATTAGAAATTTAAATGCATTTAACTTTTTCGTTTTTTAATATTTTTTAACTATAAGAAATACTTTAAAATAACAGTATTATCCAAAAATAAGTTATCCACATGGAAGGGCTGTGGAGCATCTTCCATTGTTCCAACTGAGGTGAAATTGCAACTTTAAATAATTCAAATGATGCAATTGTCATTTCTCAGAAAAAAAAAATAAATTAGTAAAAAAAGTTTCCGAAAGGTGTCGCTGTAGCTTTCAAACAATTTTGTACATTTCACAATTTAATATACCATCACAGGGTTGTCAGTTTGGCCTCCAATATCATTTAAAAAAATTGGACTCACACCAGAAATGCAAAAAGTATTTTCGAGATTTACTCAATGTAAATACGAGATTTACTCAATGTTATTAAATATTCTTGATCACTTAAAGTAAAAATTCGTCTTCAGAAAGTTCCGGTCTGAAGTAGAAATTTCAGGATAAAAATGGAGGCCAATGTGGCAATCCTGTACCATCATATAACTGTTCAATATGTTTTTATTCATTTTCAACAAAATATTGAAATCACAAAATCATATTTTCGATGTTTCAGTGCAGTGCCTCCTGCTGAATATCTTAAACGTAAATAAAATGTCTTTGTTTCAGAGTTGGAATAGATATGAAAATATTATTTTTTATGAATATAAAATGTTTTTGACTATAAAGTGAAGATATTGACCATTTACCGACTCATATTAAATACTTGTGTAAAAACATATTGGGTATTAACCCGCTCACTGCGCAGCCCGAGATAGGCTCGGGCATGCATTTTTCCGTCTAATTAATACTATTTGGATATTCCAGAAGTTATTTTTTTAGCGAAAACTTTTTCTGATTAAATCCGGACATTTTCCCCGATTACGATTTCAAAAATTCCTGCTTTAAAGAACCGGTGATAAAAGATAAAAAATTCTATAAAAGACGCTCATCTCGAAGAATTACTTACGCAGCGAGAGGGTTAAAATGTATTTTGTAAATGTAAATGTAATTATTGGATACTGAGTGATACAGTGCCACATTTCGGGAAATGGTTTACTATTTTTTATTTAATAAATGACAAGTTTTGTATTAACTTGTGGTTTAATTTATCTTCCATCAAAGTAACTGAAGTCCAGAGATCAAAGGCCGAAGCAATATAACAGCCTAGAGACATTAAATTAGGTAACTTATTTTTTGCTAACCATATGTTTTTCAAAATACATAAATATATATCCTTATTTTGATAAATGATTTAATGTTGTTTTATTGATTATAATCGTTGCTGATCATTTCTAAAACGAGCTATAGTTTTTTTAAAAATCAACCATAGCTGCATCTTGCAGCATTTGATATTACAGTCTCCGTTGTAAAATATTAAGTCTGTCCGTATGATGAAGGCTCCATTAACCAATATTTGATGAGACATAAACTAAAATACTGGTACCTCATGTCTCTGGTAATTCTTAAATTTACTTCCTAAAAACTGACGGCCCCACCAGTGGCCGAGAGGTTCTGCTCTCGAAGCTGGTAGACGGGAGGTGCTGGGTTCGAACCCAATCGCGCCCGTCGGACTAATCGTTCGGAGTTTTCGTGGTTTTCTTCGAGCCGTGGATTTTCCATGCGTAAATACAGATTAGGTTCCCTTAGAAAGACTTCCACGGAGGGCACTTACCCCTGGGCCTATATTCTTCGTGTAGATAATTGGCCGTCAAAAATCAACCCAACACAACCCTAAAAATTGATAAAGAGAAATACTAAATACACTATCCCACAAGAAGCCAGTTATCAATATGTATGGATATATATATACTTTGAAATGGCTCAATTTAATTTACACTAAATGGACTTATCATAAATAAATGTTTTAAAAATCAAAATATCACTTTAAAGAAATGAATATCAAATCACATAGAAAAATATATAATTAGAAAATTCTCAAAACTCCTTACATAACTATAACTTTCAATAAAACTTTCCTTCCTAAATTCCCTTAATTTTCAAACTTTCAAACTTTTATAACAACGCTTAATTAAAGCTTTAAAATAGTCTCAATAGTTTAATAATTAGTTCTTAAAGGAAATTTTGAAGAAAACATCTCTTATTTTGCAGTTTATAGTTACAGTATAAATATAAGTATAATAATATAGATATGATAATCAGTATATTATAAATTCATAATAATAATATAGATAATAAATGCATTATATATATTATACAATAGTATTTAATTAACGATGTATATTTACCGATTAAATTATTAAATTATATTTTTAATTTTTATAATCGACTATCAAATAATTATCGATAAATATCGATATCATATCGATCATATAATTCGATTTAATATAATTTAATGGGTATTATGTAATAATAATATCCGTAATAAGTATGTTATCTTCTATAAGTAAAGTAATATAGATAAGCAAAACAAATTTCGTTATTTTAATATAGTTACTGATCATTTTTTCCTAAATATAGAAATGCTTCTGAGCTTACTGCCTTAATTTCTAAATTAAGTGGTTCTAATCGATATATTTTCAAATAAACCAACGAATCTTTGCTCCTTGTTTCTAAAAATATCAGTAGTACTCGCAAACGAAGTTAAATCTTTTTCTAAAATTAACGACTCGGCGTATTTATAATAGCAAATGATTGATCACGTTCATTTTACGAAATGATTCCGGAAGTTTTGTTAAAATAACTTTGTCGAAAATAAAAGTTATTTTTAGAAAGTAAATACTATTATTACTCTCACTCATCCATCTCATCACGAAGCCCACTGAAAACATTAAAACTTATTTCTAACCGTCCAAAGTTAATTTTAAAATTATTTTGAACACTCCAAATAAACATGTATTTACTTTTGATGTAAACTTGGTATTAATTTTTTTTTATGATTAATTCTGTTAAAAATATTATTTTACAAGTAATCAGAAGTAGAATTAACCAAAAAATTGTTATAAGCTATTTTTTATTTACATTTTATTGTGCGATAATAAATTTAATTTTATTAAGTTATAATATTTTCCCAAAAGAAATTACATTTGTTACACCCAGAGTAGCAAAAATTGGTTTATTCTCAAAGAACACAGTTCATACCCAAAATACTGGGTTTATTCCCAGGTTCAAAACGGGTTTTATACAATCTTTGCAACTCGAGTTACATCGCGTATAAAATCTCACAAATATTATTACATTATTTAAATAAGTTTTTCTAGTTAAGTATCATTAGCTTTTCTGAAAGGAAACTAAAAAATATATAGTAAAGCCTTATAAAGACTTGCAAAAATCAACTTTCATCATGATATTACGACGATTAAAATATTTTTTAGACGACAGGCTAATGAGTGGTATTCATAAAATTTTAATGTAGTATTTTATAATTACAGCTCCAATTATTTTTTTAATATTTACTATTTTATTTTTTGCTCGTACAATTTTAAGTTTAAATCTCATGTAATCAATATTTGAAATGTAACTAAATGATTAAACAATCAAGCATAAAAAAAAATATATTTTCTTATCATTTGGGAGAGACTTTCAAAATTTGCGAAGTCTGTATTTAACAGATAACAATGTATGCCGAGCTTTAACAATGTGCATAAAACTCTTTATCTGCTTGAGATTACAGTTAGATTTCACGTTCATGAAAAAACAGGCAAATGTAAAACATAAATACGTAACTATTGCGTTAGAAATTATTAAGACTATATTTATGCCTAGAAATTTAAAGATATATACGCGTGCGTCACAGAGAAACCTTCAGTTGAATAACTCACCAACGGGTGGAGCTCGTGATGTGAAATTGCGCACGCATGCGCAGGGATCTAAAGGTAACTTATTTACGGACTCTGGTTACTGTGGAAGGATATTTGTTTTCTCCAAAATGTACCCATATTATATCGGAGAGAGTGTTTTTTAGCCAAAACGATCATCTTTCCGACCAGAGACCTACCAAAGTATTCACCAAGTGGTCTAGTGCCTTTACAAATAAGCCAAATCCATTTTCAAGCATGTTAAGAGCATTAAGCATGTTAAGGACATTTCCAAGTTTGAACGAACAGGTTCAATAGCTGATATTTACCACGAACACTGGATTCAAGACACAAGGTATCAGCAAGATGGAGTTACTCCATATTCAACGGGAGGCGTCATGGACTTGCTCAGAAGTCACAATGGCAATCGCTTCATAGCAAGAGACATGCCGAATTTCATTGAATATGGACTTATTTGGCCCCAATATATTCCTGAGTTATCCCCACAAGACATCTTTTTTATGGGTCTATGTTAAAGATCAAGACTACACAGATGGACCAAAAACCGCAGAAGAACTTAAAACAGCAATAACATGTGTGATAAGGCCAATTCCAAAAGATTAACTGAAGCAGGTTATCGTGAATTTTGAGCAGAGACTTCGTTTTGTGGTCTCCTCAGAAAGCCAACATTTTCAGAACCTCATCTTTTAATTTCCTTCATTCTCATGTGTAAATCCTGAAATTTTGAAATAAAGATCTTTTTCTTTTCAAAAGTTATTCAACTTTTTTTTATATATTTTGCGTAGAACCCTGTAGCTATCCTTTGACTAAGAATTCAGATTTTAAATCCTTTAAAAGTGAGCCAACATTTTTGTTTTTTTTATTATCACCAGAAGGAAGACGGTTTTTACAAATTATTCTTAATTGTGATAAAAACACTACATAAAATTATACAGTCTAATATTTCTTCTAAATATGATATATTCAAAATATACTGCAGCAGTTATAAAATCTATATATATATTACGCTGTGGCATGTGGTACAGAAATAGCGATTATTTGTTAATTGTTTAATGGCAACGCTAGAATGAAACGCAACTCATTGGTTATTGAACAGCAGTTAATGCACACCCATACCAATAAATGGAGGTTTATCATAGGGGTGCCCCTGTTCTGCCGCCAAATACCGCCAAGTATGTCGCCAAATTGGAGATATATTGCCAAATTTGGCGACCAAAATTAGTAGCAAAAAGTGATGACAACTTGGTTATATCACTAATATTTCGCCAAATTCCCATAGACTTCCATTGTAAACCAATAGGGTTTACATGCTTACAGAAAATTAGCAAATTTATGTATTTTAATGCTATAAAAATTAATATTAGCTTAAGGGATTATATTAATTATATTTAAGGGAGTCCAGCAAATTAAATTATGAATAAAAGTAACATGATACAATGTTTAGCATGTTTTCCCAAACATAAATTTTAAGGGAGACGAGACTTGTCGCCAAGGGCGGCTAATATAATAATTATAAATATAGACCACTAGTTCTCAAATATTTATACCTTGCATACCCCTTGAAGCGTTTCAACTTAAAGGCTTATCACCCTCATTTATTTTTATGAACTTGTAAGAGTCATGAATGCAAAGTAGAAACCAGAATACAAACGGATGAATACAAGTAAATGTACTTTCATTTAAATTTAATATAGCTTTACATGTAGTAAGTTTTGTAATCTGTCCATTGCATCTGACTACGCTTGAATATTTCTTCAAATTTCGGTGTTAATTTTCTGAGGTTTCTATTGTAAGCTATCTTTAACATCTAAGTTTAGTGTTTTGTTATATTTTGACCAATCAATGGGGTGAGAAACATTTTACCGACCTTTATATCTCCAGCATGTCGTAGATGTTGAAGAATTGTAATACGAGTACCAGTACATGCATGATAAATCTAAGTCTATTTGTGTGATAAATAAGCAGGATATTTAAACTTTATAAAATATGCTTTCAAATATACACACAATATAATTGGATTATTGAAAAGCATGTTTAACAATCAGAAAATATTTTCATATAAAGAAGATTCAAACAGAAACAATATAGACAATATATTTCTCCATTGCGTAAAACATTTTAAGTTATATACTTCTTATATACTTCACAATGCCACGCCTGCCAATAGTGACAAGTTTTTTATTTTTTAATCTAAATATTTATTTCTAAGCAATAAACAATTTAAATGAAGATTAGTAGGAATCGGTCACGAAGATGATTATTTTGAAACAGTTTTGTAATAAATAATAAAATAACAGTCGAAATTGGCAGCCCTGTAATACACATTCATGAAATATAATACTTTCCTAAACACGGATTGTCTATACAAAATCTAGGATAAAACCGTCTATCATAGCCCATATACCAGTGATGGCTCATTTAATATTTCGACCGTGCTGGAGGCAAAACACGCAGTCAAAAACAAATGCCATATCTGTCTACTTTTTAACTCGAAAAAGCGTTTCTTCGTATTGAGTAAAATCAAATTCCGGTACGTAAACAAAAATTGATATTCAGTTTCGTTTATGAATTTGCTTATATTGAGAGCTGACACGCATAAAATAATATCGTTTATTTGCATTATCAATCCTCAGACAGGCGTAGTGAGTTTGTCACGTAACCATAGATGCGACAGCATTCTCCGTTTGTTTGCATTTCAATATTTTGCACAGGCAACCCTTAAGTCCAAAAAGACAACTTTTATTCATGTCGGAACTTTTAATGCGATTAGGTTCTACCTTTCATCTTTTATGACTTTCATAGCATGCCTACATGTCAAAGGTCACCAGTGAACGTCTTTGACATGTCCATGTCCATCATTTTCTTTTACTGAGACGCATTTTTCTTTCGTTGTTGACCACAGAACGCTTAGGAAAGGATGACCAGTTTAAAAATTTATGGTTTTTCTTCGGGTAAGGCAAATAAGCGCTTATGGTGACCATCGGCACGAGTCATCTCGCAGTTCGTACTGCATATGCGAACGGTCGTGCACATTATTTGCCACCGACTGGATGATGCGTAGGATCAAGAATTAAAACATTTAGAAGAAAAAAAAGTTTTCCCTTGCTCCAGCACAATGATTTATCCATCGTCAAGGCGTTTCTAAAGAAAAGACCCGAATTAAAAACAAGTTTTATAGAGACAAGCTTTTAATCCTTTCTGTTTTTAATTTTAGTTTTTAAATGCTGCACATGTAAAAAATATCCTAGTTTTATGTTTGAAAAATTGGTGGAGCAATCTAATTGTTAGTTTGTGTTGTGCACATTCCTCTAAAATTCTCTCTCCTCCAGATATTTTGTAGCCCATAGGCAAGGATAATGTTAGTGACATAATTTTCATCAGGTAGACAATAGTAATTTACCTTTTTGCGCCGATGCTTTGAGATTGCACATCGATCACAGAAAGCCATTAAAAAAGCCAGTGGAAACGTCAACGAAATTAATTTTCGTAGATGACTGCAGGACATCACTGAATTGCTTAAGAAAGAAAAGTTTTTTTGAGCTTTACTTAATCCGAACAGAGTCTTAAACTCTGACGACACGAACTATTCAGTCTTTCACCTGTGATATTCGGGATTTTGGCAAAAAAGATACCAAGAATGTCTATGAAATCGACCATGATGACTGCACTTTTTCCATAACTGTCAAGTTTGCATTTTTGGTATCTGAAAACTCAGCAGAACCGATCATCATCTAAAAGTTTCAAGAAACTCCTGTACAAATGATTCACAGCGCTTAGCGATCGTTGGTCATTGGTCTTGATAATTCCAGGGACACTTGAATGATCGGAAAAAGGCGAATGATAGAAAATATCTTCATTTACTTTTTTACCTCAGAACCATGTTCAACAGTTGCTAATTGTGTTTGTGGAAGAGCACAAAATATATTTTAATCGTGAAAAAGAGAACTTTACTGGAACATCTGGAGATTGCTCCCATTTCTTAAACGAAAGCCTTGAATGGCTGCAGAGTCCCGTAAAGAAAGGAAATGGGAGTTCCGATAGAGGGTCGTTTGTCCTGACATCGCAAAGATGGAAAGTGCTGCAAAATGTCAACGATCGGATGAAACAAGAAGTCAATCAAAATGAATCAAACCAGAAAGAAAGATTGGTAAAAACGGGCGAGTAAAATTAACTGATAAGGCGAAGGAACAAGTTTAGATATCTAATTAAAGGCCAAGGCTCAAGGGCAGCTAAAATTATCAGAGATTTTTGTAATCATTGGTGCAGTGACGGGACATTACTGGTGTGGATTGGGGCATCATTACTGTTTTCAGACTTATTCTAAAACAAATCAGGCAAATTAATGTATTTATATTTTATTGATTTTCTTGATTTTAAATTAGTCTACTATTCTTGCTTCTTATGTATTAATTATCGTTATGATAATATTTTGCTTGGCATAATGTTTATATGCTGAAACCCAATACTATAACTTGGCCATCACTGGTGGTTTTACCCTATATCTATTTATAAAATACTGAGAAGCTTACTAAGGAGCATTTCATTACAGAATCAACCATTCCTAAAATAAAATCATTTAAAATTGGTTTTTAATGAACTGGATCAGCACATTACATGATACAACATGCATTGACTGGGATATTTGAAAGTACCCAAGGACATTTTTAAATAAGTTTACATTAGCAAAATTTTCTTTACTTACGAATATTTACATTCTAAATGAATTTGAAATCTAACTACAGAGTAGAGATGGAGTTTTACAATTTAGATTTCAAAAAAGCATAAGTCAAAAGATTACTTAAAATGATAAATCATATCATAAAAAAAGCTAAAATTTAATAGACCGAAAATAAAACTTTCCAGGAATTTAAGCTATGTTCTCTTCTAAATACTTGAAATAATTTTTTACTCACGACCGTTTCATTTTATTTTAAAGTTTAAAACTTTTGCAATTACAAACTCATTCTCTTGACTTTTTACTGCATAATTAGAATGCTAACATAAAATGCTTTCGAAAACTTTTGATTCATTAAAAAAACTCAATGCTTTAATCCGAAAATTTGGCCGTGATAAGAAGGGATGAACAAAAAAGTTTTCATACGTTTGAAGGAATATTTTTTTAAACATATACTTTTTTTTTTCTTTTTAGCAACCTTGCAGTTACAAAAAAATGATAGAAATTATTTTTATAGCTGTAATTTTACTAATTTCCAAATTCATAAAGAAGAAAAAATGTTCATTGGAAAGTTACTTTTGTTTTATCCTAAAAAAAAAAGCTGTTCTCGCATACGGAAAATTAAACATATAAAAAGTAAAACGAATCAAAAGATGCCTTTTTAGTTTATCTCGTAATATAATGTACATATTTACGGTACATTTACATAGTTTAATGGGCAGATTTTTTAAATAAATTTAAAATTTCGGAAGTAGTGAAACAAATTGCTTGTTAATTTTTCTGACGATAGTTAAATGCATAGTGATTCCAAGGGATTTCTCCGAGATTTACCAGATATTTACAGTAAAAACTAAAGAGGTTTTATATATATATATATATATATATTTCTGACTTTTCGAAAGTCCATAAAGCATGTCATTTCATTCTCATTTTAATAGGTTCGAAAAATAAATGTAATTTTCTTTCAATAAATTGTAAAATAATATTTAAGAAATGGCAGATTTTTATCTCTATTTTACCAGTTATTATTCCTGAGTATTTTTTCGCTGAGTACAGACTTCTGTAATTATTTTTTTTAACATTCAGGTACGATTGTTCTCAGTAAATATGAATTATCTTGATTTTTTGTTCAGTCAAAACGTAAATTGCAAGGCCAACGCAAAAAACAGTCGTTATATGCCGTTCTCTATTCAGGCGGTTTGAGACACGTGATGCAGTGGCGGCTCGGGGAATATATTTAAAGGATTTCACCATCACAACATAAAAAATTCGAAAATATATTTTATAGAAAGGGAATAACATAAAGGTTAAAATACATTTGCACAATACAGTACAAAGTCTAAAGTTCGGAATCTGTTCGAAATATATTTGTGATTTAATAAAATATTTCGTAAAATTCTGTAATTTTCAAATGTTATATTTTTAAAATGCTCATTTTACTATCGACAATGTTTTGTTACAGATGTCATATTCGCCCCACATTGGCGCGCTTTTTTTCCGACGCCGATGTGGCGAAAACATCAACAGCATAAACAACAACATCCGGGTTACCATATCAAGCAAAATAACGACACTTCGGCGCCGGTTAAATATACATTGCGTATATGACATTGGCGTCAGAAAAAAATCGCGCCAATATGGGGCGAATATGACATCTGTGCCAATGTTTTTTTCTTTTATTTTTCAAATGTTTCAATTCACGTGATTTTCATTTTGCGCCAACTATTGCGCTTGGCGACAATGCTGTCCGTATAACGGAAAAGTACAAAAAAAAGTAATGCTTTGAAAATGGACCAATGAAAATCTGCCGTGAAATGCATCTAATTGGTCAGAGCTTTAGGACACTATAAGGGAGGTTACCAAGGGGGGACCCGTCTCTCTGTCGCCAAAAGTGACGCCAACTTGACGACAACCACTATTTCCAGTATTTCGCCAAATTTCCATAGACTCCCATTGAAATACAATAGGGTTTACTTGCATGCCAAAAATAAAAAAATTAAGATATTTCAATGCAACAAAAACTAATATTAGCTTATGAATAGAGCTTAATTGAACTTTTTACATTATTTTTAAGCAGAAACAATAATCTGGGGTTGGCTAGAAAATAGGAATTGCTTTTCGATACCGAATGGAATAGCTAAGCGACCACGCGGGGGGTTGGTGAGCGTAGCGAGCAGGGGGGCGGTGCCCCCCTAGTATATAAAATAAAAACTTTAACTACACGAGCGGTAAAATGATGTAGCACCTTAATTTGAATGTTTTTCTTTTGATTAAAATATCTACTTTAATACATACAGTCAAATTTCATGAAAACAATTTAGGAACAAGAAAAAAAAAGGTTAGATATGACATCACTTTCTATCATATCTTTTCAATGTGTAGTCAAACTCACTACAGCTCTAATCTGTTAAGTTCGTGTTTTATTTTATTTTATTTTTGGCGTTTTAATTTCGTTTGCCAATTTAGTTATCGAATATTACACGAAAACAAGCAAATCCTAAATTATTTACAATGTTTTTGAGCAAATGAGTTAATATTTTGTAATTGGGTTACAAGCATATTTACAAAATATGCATGCTAGAAAATTACTTTAAAATCCATTAAAAAAATCTGTAAACTGAGATAAACATTACAAACAAATCTTACTGAAAGTAATTTGTTTTCTATAACACGTTGAAACAATCGAATGTGCGAGGTTTAGAAGTTCAATTGCAGTAAAAGTGAAATTAATTGTTGTGTTAGGTTGTTGCCACCGAAAATATGATACTCATAGACATGTCTTTTCTTTATACTATTGCATTAAGTGTAAACAGCTTCACTTTTTCGTAATCGGGTTGCACGCACCTTTAAAAATATCCATGCTTGAAAATTACTTTAAAATCCATTAAAATCAGAAATTTGAGGTAAAATTTTCAAAAGAATTTCAGTTGAAAGAACTTTTTTCTATTCGAAATTGTAAAAAAATGATATTGTGTGATGTTTAGAAGTTAGAAAATTGCAGTAAAGGCACAATTTATGGGTTACAATTTATGGGCACTGACATAGTGTTTGTACTTTATATATTTACCATACAAACGAGAATTTCACTAAATGTTGCGAGATTTGGTGGAATTTTTTTTTGATATTGTGAGGAAAAATCCATATTTTTCTCTTACATAACACGCATCCTGTTATTAAAGCTCAGGCATTTTACTTTGGTTGCGAGACAATAACGTCATGTTTTCTGATTGCCTTTTTAAAGATTTGTGGATGGGAATGCACAAGTTTCAGTTATTGTAATTATCGTGTTACTTTGTTTTAATTTATTTTACCTGGAGGCTCCTTATAATTGACACGGGCGAAGCCGGGTATTTCTGCTAGTAAAATATATAATTCAGTAAGTATTATGCACATTAATGAACATACACCCTATTGTCATTAGTTTTAATCCATATAATCCATAATAACTGCAACACTAAATGCAAAATTATGATAAAGGAAGCTTATTACGACTATTATTTCAATATGAAATATCGGAAATAATCAATAACCGAAAATAACCATACAGTTTCAGACACTTTTGGCAATTGTGTTTTAGATTATTCTTCATCCTTGCTTTCATCACCCGAAAAAATACTGGACCACCCAGCGGCAGCGTCATGAAGTGTATGAGCATATTCAAGACTTGATTTTTAAACTTCGGCTTAGTTGTGGCACCAGTAGGCTAGAAACCATAAAACTGAAGCAACATGCGCACTGCCCTCTACTAACCCTGCGCGCAGAATTTGACCTTGAATCTGACAGTACCATTGTGTGATGTTGCTTCGCTTTGTTTTTATCCAAATATTATAGTTTTTAGCACTTGTGCGTCTTGATTGTAAGCGAGCTTGAAGAACAGAATCATCTCTACGATGTACACTGTAAAAAAAATTCTGTAAAGTTACTAAATTTTTCCTAGGAAACTGAGATTTCTAGAACTTTTTATGCAACGGCAACAATAAAAATTCCTGTAACAGCGTCTGTTACAGAAAATTTTCTTGTGGCCGTTACATAAAAAGTTCTATGAATCCCAGTTTCCTAGAAAAACTTTAGTAACTTTACAGATTTTTTTACAGTGTATGTAAAGAGAGTAAATAGCTTCTTCATTTAAGTGCTTGAGTGTAAGATTGGCTTTAAGTTGGTGTATTCAAGAGTTCATTGTCACAGCTGATCACAAATTAGGCATGGTAAATCTTGAAGATCTGTATCAGTTAGTTTCGACTTTTTTTCTCGCGTATCCGTTCTCTTTGATTATCTGTTTAAAGTAATTTGGCTTTTTAACCAAAAGAAACATCCGTTGAGCGATTATTTCGTTATCTTCAGTTTTTTATTCCTTGTAGAGATGGAAAACATTGAGAATAGCATGTATAATTCGCACATAGTCACCTTCATAAGGTATTTGCTTATTTGGTATTACTTTATCCAATGGCTCTGCGGTTTTCCAACTGCTCATTAACGGCTTCTACAACTACCGAACTTTAACCCTTACCGGCGCGGTGTAATTCTGCAAAAACTGATGAAATAATGGACTGACACCGCAATTTATAAACGAAATTATTAGAAAATACGAACTTGCTTATTTTCTTGTACATTATTATAAGGAAATTTTAGTTAAATATTCTTGGTGCCGTTTGTTAGTTTTGGAAATAAAATTAGGTGTCCTTTCTTAAGGACACCGAGCCGGAAAGGGTTAATCACAGGATGCGTCTCGTTAGCATCCTCTATTGAAATCTGTTGCTGCTTATTTAGGAATCTAGGCATTTCATATACGAGACCCATTTCTTCCAGAAGTTCCAAGCAATCCTGGAAGCTTCTATCAATAATCATGACATCATTTGGATTCAGCCACACTCTGACATTGTACGCTATCTTTTTAATATATGTGTAACTATGTTAGAGTCGATGTTTATTGAATTCGCGAAGTAAGTTCCGAAGACATTCAAAATGTAACCTGAAGAAGTGACCAACATCATAGGTTTAACCAAAGGTCTTCCTTTGTGTAACGAGAAAGATCGTCTCCGAAAGGAATAATTCACACTTTTCTGGATATAAATGTGCGTACCATGAGCAGCAAGTATTACAGTGTCATTATCGTCATCGGGAATAAAAAATCTTCTAGATAAATGTCTCGTGTATTTTTTAATAACCTGTGTTCTTGTGAAGTGTTTCATTCCAAGTTTTCTATCAAAGCTTGGTGTACATATTGCACATAAAATATTAATATTTATCCTATGTTGAAAAATGAGAGCAGAACACCATTAGAGAGACCCTTTCTATACTTTGTAAGTAACACTGAAAGGTTCTTAGCCCGGTTATATTAGAAGTCTATGATACTCGCACGAAATAATTTTTCCTCTAATAGGTAGAAGCGCACACTGAACCAAAATAAAGTAATGCTCATATAAAAGCTTATAAAGCGTAGTATCGTTACAAGTAAAAATTAATTTCGTTCTTGGAACGCTTCTTAAAAAAAATCAAAGATAAAAAAAAAAGACAAAAATGTGGGGAAAATCCAAAATACTCTGTTTTCGGATTATAATTTTTATGATGTACTATTTTATTTTTCACGTAAATTTTATATTAAGAAAAAATACATTTCTTTAAGTATACAATGACATTAAAAAAATGTCGGAATCCGAATCTTTTTTTTTTCGCGTATATGATGGGCGAAAAATAGCTCTTATCAACCCACCTATTTTATATTTCCTTTTATAAATTCGATCCAAATTATCGTAAAATATGACCTCTTTAAATAAAATGAGAGCAAATATATAACAAATACAAAAATATCTAATAAATTTCCTTCATATGTAAAAAATCCTGTTATTTATAATCTTTTAAATACATTTATAGTATTATTTAAAATTTCGATAAAAGTAACTGAACTATACAAAATCGAATAGTGAATACAAAACCAAGCTATAATAAAGTAACATATACCATGCGTTATTAAAGAAAACTTAAATAAAAATCATATTTGAACCAAGAAAATATATATTTGCTTTCTTATTAAATCATAAATCAAATTTCCCCTTTGCTTTTATTTACTTATTTTGTATTAAGAATGAAAGTATGGTTGACATTTCAAAAGAAAAAAAAAACACGAACCTTTGAGGCAATGACAAACATTGAAAGATATTTCGATATCAATTACGTACATGAATGGATTTGCATATGAATCCCTCCTATATGGAACTTCTTTAGTTAGACAAACAAATAATTTATTGGAAATGGGATTTACTTTTTGTATAGATTATAGATTATTTTCACTTATGATATGTTTTTAAAACATACTTATTTTAATTTTAAACGGATTTAATTTAAAAATAAAGATAAGAATATTATAAAAAATGAAGAAGAATACATTATACGCTTAAATTGAAAACACAGACTGATCAAGAGTTATTTTATTTTAGATAAAAACGTTATTTTATAGAGTAAAATTTTGTTTATTGAAATAAATTTTGTATTCAAATTTGATATTGGTTTCATATATTTCGGTATGAATGTTTTTTGTCTGTATTCCAATTTTTAAAAACCATTATATGGATGATTTTCCTTTGTTTTAGGAAAGCAAATACGTTATTAGTAACATATTTTTAGTAAATTTCTGTATAAATTCTTGTATGAAATCTTTTTCAAATATATATATATATATATATATATATATTTATTTATTTATAATTTGCATGTGCTATCTAATAATTTGCTTTCTTTTTATGTTATAAACAAAGATCGTACTGTTGAAGCGTTTTAAATACTAAAAGAACATAATTGTTTCCTCTTATTTTATGATCATCATCTATTCATTTTTAAATTTTATATATATATATATAACCATTAATTAAACATAACCTACCACCGTCAATTATTATGAATTAAAGCTGTAATTATTTAAAAAAAAATTATAAGAATTATTATGGAAGAAAAAAGAAAAAAGTGGACACCGACAAAAAATGAAAAGCTTATACATTGAATTACGTTATCAAGGGCACAGAATTCAATGGTATAAGCAAAATGGTTGTTTTCTGTGGAAAAAATAAGCTAAAGCTAAAAATTATTTTCCCCTATGCCCGAACAACCACTAAAATCAAGTGAATTGATTAAAAATGAAAGCAGAATAGAAACAAATAATATGAAATGGAAGAAGCAATAAAACGTATTTAAATATTTATAGGATATAAAATATAAATAATAAACACCATTCCGATTAATATTTCAGTATTTTACGAAAATCCATGCGCACATGTCTACCAGTATATCAAAAACATTAAAGTGAATAAAACAGTTAAGAAATCACAGTAAATGATACCAAAGGATGCAGTTAATACATTTTGAAATAAAATTTGAAATACCTTGTAAAACACATTTAATCTAATATAAAATAAATAGATATTAATTACATTATTTAAAATGCACTATTAAATTAATTAAACAGTTTAACAATATCGTCAAAATTTAGCTAAAAATACCCCCTGGTGTATAAATTATAACTGAAATGGAGCTAGAAAAATTAAAAATTAGAGCAATCTAAAAGAGGCAAATTTGGTGCTGCCATCTATTATTACTTATATTAAACATCTATCGCAAGATAAATATTTGTAAGCATTTGAATGTAAATAACTGTTTAAACAGCAAAACCAAACAGATCCTTACATATAAAGAATTATAAACCTAATATAAACCACACAATGTATTTAAAAATTATTGTTAATAAAATTTAAAAGCATACAATAATTCTATTAGCTAACTTATTTAAACTAAACTAAGAATTTAAATAATTCTAGAACATTGATAATATATAGCACATAGCTATATGCTAAAAACAAAATAAATTCAGTAATAATTAATAAAAATAATTATTAAAAATATAAAAATTATTGTTTAATGAATTATATATAAGATATTTATAAAATGAACAGGAAATAAAAAACACGTGGAAGTATATAGAAGGTTAAATGATACTGTAATTCCCATTACTTAAAAAGCACAAATATAGAATGTGGATTATTTTCAGACATCCATAAAAATCCATAAAGTATGAATGTGGGACATTCAAAAACATTAAACCGATAATAAATATTAAAAAGAATAGAGGAATAATAATAAAAATAATTACCCAATTTTAATGCATACAGTATAACTATATTTATATTAAACATACTTATATGTATATTATTCACTATAAGAATGGCATACTATTAGTAATTAATATGATATTGTCCTTAGTAAATTGAAATTTAATAACAAATAATTGTAATTTAGATTAATCAATAATTAAGCTAATTATAATATTAATGAAATTCTCCAATTACATATAAAATATCAAATCAACATCCATATAAAATATGTAACAAAAATATAGTAATAATACAAGAGCCCCCATTTTTTTTAAATAATTAACCATTGCGTATTATCCAGACAACACCACCCTCCTCCGTACTCTAACATCTACCCACCCAACCAACCTATAATATTTTTTTATATTATTTTACAATTTTTAATTTTTTATAGATATTTTTTTATTTTATATATATATTTTTTTTGTATTTTTGTTTACGCATGTGTTAATTTGTTTTTATAGATCATGTAAGAAAAGTACTAATTGTATATTAATGAATATATGATTTTTTTTTTTGGAAAACCATGATTTAATGCATCATAAATTAGTTTTTTAATATTATTGTTAATTAGAGGAGAAGAACATAAACATTTTATTCTATATAAATGATTAAGTATTATATTACGAAATACAGAATGATGTAGACAAGATTTAAAATTTGTAAATGTATTAACTTTGAATTTAAATTCTTTACGTTTGTCAAATAAATCTGTGATTGTTATATTGTCTTTTATTGTAATTTTAAGATCTAAGAAGTTAATTGTATTGTTAGATAAAAGGTTTTCCGTTAATTCCAAATTAGTGGGATAATCAACTGGAAATCGAGTAATTGCAGATTGATCAGTATCAATTAAAATGATGTCATCAATATAACGATATAAATGTAGATTATTATTAGAAAAATTACGTTCATAATGAGATAAGTATAAGTCTGAGAGTAAACTGGAAGTACAACCGCCTTGTGGTATACCGACATGCTGTAAATATAAAGTATTATCTTGCAATATATAATTATTATAGATAATGAAGTTAGTTAAAGATTTAAAATATGCAATATCTATATTAGATGGTAATTCCAGTTTTTTATAATACTTTTTAAATAATGCATTTATAATTTTATGTAAATCTAATAGGTCTATATTATTAAAAAGATCTTTGAAGTCATATGTCGTTATATTACAAACGGAATGAAGATTTTTTAAAATATTAACAAGTTGATAGCTATTTTTTATACAATGTGTATTATCATTGTTTGTAGTAAGTACATATAATTGACTAAGAATTTTTAAGAGAAGTGTATTGGCTTTATTATTATATGTATTGCAACCAATAGTAACAGTCCTAAATTTAATAGGAGTTTTATGAAATTTGGGAATAAGAACTAAATATGGATAATTAAAATTAGTAGATAAAATATTTAATAGTTTATAATAACTACGAATTTTACGATTATTTACAATTACATTTTCATTAGTTTTTTGAAATGACTTATTAGAAGAAATAGAATTTGTAAGAAGTTGGTGATAATATGATTTACATATAATAGCATAATTGTTAGGAGATTTGTCTACATATGTAATAACGAAGTTTTTTTGTAATTTAGTAATTTGTTGGAAATAATGCTTTGCATTAATAGAAACCAAATCAGCGATATTATTTTTTAAAGCCATAGTTAATTTTTCAATTACTAATATCTTCCATTGATTAAAATATTCAATAGGCGTCAAACTATCCTTTTTCATACATTTCATGTAGTTTGGACACAATGACGCAAAGAAACCATTTACATAAATCTTACTCACAATTTTGAATAGCGTGACACAAAAGATAAATCAATTTATTGAAATAAATACATTTCAATGCATAGTATAGATTCAATGAAAGTGATATATTTAACAGTGAATTGGAAAATTAAAAGTATTGTATAGATGTAAAAAAATATTTTAACCAAGTCAAAAATAATTTAAATTGAATTTTAAAACAAACCTTTTAAAGTCACATCAAGGCGTCACTTAAATTTTATATCATATCTTTTAAAACTCATATTTTGAATTTATGAGAGATGTAAATGATAAAGCAACAGCGAATAAAATTTTATGCAGCTTTTCATGTTGAACATAACTTTTGCACATGCGATTATAAATAAAACAAAAATAAAATGATGAAATAAATACAAATATATTTTTTAAGAAATAGCATAACGTCACTCAAAATTTGATATCAGTATTTTTAAGTTCCATATTTAAAATTCTTAGAGCATAAGATAAATTGCTGCGTCAGAAACTTTTAACCCGTCAAGGGTTTTTGCATTGATATCATTACTTTTTTGAGGTTAGTGATAAAATTATTAAAAAAAAGATACTTATGGAATTTAATGCAGATTTAATTTTTACTATTTTATTACAATTTTCCTTATAGCAGTTTGTATATAAAAACAAGTGGGTAAGTATAATCGCAGATCGCACAGAGGGTTTCATTTGATATTCCTTTAAAAACACTTTATCCTTAAATTAATAAATCCAAAATGTTAATTTATAATTATTAAATCCTTACATAGATGGTGCACCAATAGTTCCAATTTTCGTGGGGCAGGGAACGCATTCTTTTAAACAAACCACCTTCCAATTGAAGTCACCAAAAACCAAGTTGAATAAGCCAGACCCCGTTGTGTTGTTTCACAAACAGCAGTCTCATGTCCCCTCCTTCCCCCCTTTTTCAAAATTTTTCAGACCAGTACCTAAGAATGGAACCGAAATAATTTTTTCTCTTCAGAAATTACGATAAAAAAATAGTATGCAGTACTCATAAATTTACTTTAATGCTATATAGGGTGATTATTAAGTTAATTATAACGTTTGGAATCTGTTGCATTGATGTCCGAAAGGTGGTTTCTGAGTTATGGAAGCTGGACCCATAAGGCGCCATAGAGGGGCGAAGCAAACTAGTGTCTATCATAATTATATCTGCCATGTGGACTAATTGCGATATTTAATCAAAATAGTCCCCCCCCCCTCCTCATCCCCGGAAATATAACAAGTACAAAATGTGTCTTTATAAACCTATCCTCAAATAGGTTTTTATTTCTTTTTCCCTAAAAAAAAAATAAAAAACATGATTTTTATATCTGTAACGTAAATAGCGGACGAAGCCCGTAGTTCCTATCATAATATATATTTTTAATAATTTTATATAGTCTATAATAAAAATCAGACTTAAAATAGTCTAGTTCCATGAGTACTTGTAGTGTCAGTTACATGCTACGATTTTTGGATACCAGTATTTTAGAACGGGAAAATGTGACTTATTTTATCGGAGATATCTCATTAATTGAATAAGGTGAAGCAAACGTTTTGAAAAAAAGGTGGCCAAACAGCATGGCAGTTATCAGCTATGTGACTTTGTGCTAAAGTCCATTAATTTGATCTGCTTTAAAAAGATTACGGAAGATTGAATTATAGTAGAACCTGGATTAACCGAGCTTCGATTAATCGAGGTTTCTGTTAACCGAGCCGATAACAAAGTCTGATTTTTTTTTCCTTTTTGAATGAGCCTTAAAAATAACCACACTCTTTAGCTCACTGTCCGTGCTATACAGGCCCTTCTGCCCCCAAAAGCACTCAACTCCAAAGAAACACTGGACCCTGGGAAGTCAATAGCGAACAATGCTTTGTTTCCAGTGACTGTGTGAACTTTCGTAAATTTTTCAATTTGCATTTTAAAATTTACTACTGGTAGTTGATTTTCTTTTTAAATTTGTTAAGCTGTGAAACAGAACTTTACATATATTTATTTTTATTATTTAAAAAACGTTCTATATATTTTTTAAAAGAGATGTTAAATTCGCAAGCACGGCGAGTTTTTACACACAGTTTCTATTAACCGAGATTTCCGATTCCGATTTACTAACAGTCCCAATTAGCTCGGATAATCGAGGCTGCTCTGTATAATTAAAAAATCAATGGCGATCTTACTGTAAACGGGTTTCCCTTTTACTGAGGGATTTCAAGACCGAATTAGCTGATGTTAGTTGCTGTTTCCGTGCTTGATTAAATAAGATTAGTTAAACATTTGAAAATTACCAAATATAAAAGGAACTAAGTCAACAGAGTGTTTGCTTTATGGTATTTTTTAACAACGCTATAAGAAAATGATTTTAAATAAGAGATTTTAAATGTAACGTTTTAAATCTGACATAATTTTCACCAAACTTTCCTTTCTCTTTGTAACATTCAACTGAAAATATTTTTATTATTAGAAAGATAATATTATTATTTGCGCTACCTTAAAATTGGCAACTATAGTTAAAAATATCATCTCGAAATTTGAAATAAATCTCTCATATAAATATATTTTTTAATTTAAACTGTTTTGCAATATTATTATTTGGCCACTTTGGCCAATATGACGTAATTTCCTCCATTTACGACTTTTAACACATATCAATGAATTTATTATTTAAAAATTTTCTTTTTCTTTTAATATTCACGTGTAAATATAATTTTTATGACGTAATTTTCAATGTTTTCCTGCTTTTAATGCGTAATCATTTAATTCTAATTTGAAAATAATTGATTATTTTATAATTTTCTTTCATTTTAAGTAAGCATGTGTAAAAACAATTTTTATGACGTAATGTTTAATATTTTCCTGTTTTAACACGCTATCATTTAATTCTAATTTAAAAGGATTTTTTTCTGTTTATAATAGTCACGTGTGAATAAATTTTTAATTTAAAGGATATATTATTCTTTGCGCTGTTTTAACAATTGGCAACAATTTAAAATAACCTTTTCTAAAATATGTAAAAAATATCTCTGGAAATTCTGAAAATTTTAATTTAAAATTGAAATAAACCGTCAAAAAATTAGGCAAGTTAAAAATAATAAATGCACTCTGCAAACTTCGAGTTTCTATTGAATGATTAAATTGAATGAAAATGATTAAATTCCCATGTATATATTTTTTTTTATGAGACTTTTTTAATGAGACAATTTTATCCAGATTTAACATTAAATATCTCTTAAAATAATTCTTCGATTTAAAAACTGTCTACTTCAACGTTTTTATCAAACATTTCTCTATAATACTACCCATTTTAATATTTTTGTATGCAGTAATTTTCTTAATATTTGCGAAATAGACCTCTAGTCACAAGAGATTCTTTCAAAGCGGTGAAAAGCGTTAGTTTTTTCTTTTTTTTCCGAATAAGAGACAAAATGTAGTACGCAATGGAGAATTTGCACGTTTTCTAACTTTATCACGAAACAATAGTACATGAAAAAATAAGAAGGATACCCTGCATCTGTTTTTTATTTTGAGCTTTTATTACTGATTTATGATTGTTTTAATATCGCACTATTTACCGTATCCCGAAAACGCTCCATAATACTAATACATCTGACGTCACAGTTCATGACAACAAACGACTGTTATTCTTTCCGTGTGTCGCTTTTCAACTTGTTCATTTTAAATATTGCTGTTTCTAAAATTATTATGACTGAGAGCACAAACTCATATTATAAATACAGTGAAACCTCTCTGTGCGACCACCTACATTAAGCGATCACCTCCATTAAGCGACCACCTCCCTGAACGATCAGTTTTTCATTGAACGAAATTTATTCCCATAGGCTCAATACTAATTTTACTTCCGTTCAGAGACCATCCCAGCTGACCTCTCTCCATGAGCGACCAATTTCTTTGAAGAAAAGGAAACAAATTCCGTTTTTTCCTGTCACTTGAAGAAGGTATTATTAGAAAAATAATTCCGAGGGGCTTTAAACTTCTAAATAAGTTTAGAATTTTTTTTTTTTTTTTTTTTTTTTTTTTTTTTTTTTTTTTTATTCCGGTAACTTTTAAGTGCTTAAACCCCTTTATGCCTTTTTAGACAATGAAGTTAACTCTGATGACGAATTAAGAATGACGATCAATAAACTCCCCTACCCTATTCAGTTAGGAAACTCTCAAAGAAATAGATAAATTAATGAAAATATCTTTATTTGTTCCCGTCCCAAAAAAAAAAAAAAAAAAAAAAAAAAAATTGTATTTATTTACTGAATTTTGAAAGGACTTGGAAATAAATGTTATGAAAGATAAAACCGTAAAACCAAAGCAATCGTCAATATATTCATTTTTAAACACTGCAGTAATTAACTTATATAATTAACTTTTATTTTGATACTTAAATTTTTATATTTTTTCCTAATGTGAAAAATAAATTCTAGTAACATTATTTCTACTTTTTTTCAACAATTAAAATCTAGATTTAAACATGACCTCCATTATGAGGCCACCTCTTGAAACGATCAATTTTTATTAGAATGAAACATGGTCGCTTTAAGGAGGTTTTACTGTACTGTATTGTACCACTCTGCACTAATACAACCAGTAACTTCTAGCGAAAAGTTGTTTTTCAGTGTGCCAAAAGACCCTGCCATTAGAAAATCATGGACTAAAGCTATGAAGAGAGATGACAAGAAAAATCCTAATTTATCTAATGCATCATCTCTTTGATCTTGTGAAGATCATTTTTCAGTAACTTTGTTTGATTTTGTTTAAATATTACTATTTTAGAACATTAATTGATTGGATAAATAGTTACTCAAGAGAAAAAAAAAAGGCATTCATATTTATGATGTACTCATTCGTATTTAAAAACAAACAAAACACTCTGTAGTAGATTTCATACGTATATTGTATCTGTAAAGATTAATAAGCAATAACCCTGTTTTATTGATGATTAAATAGGTAAAACGTAGAAACGTCTAAGATATGACACACACAAATATGTTAGTTTTTATTTAGGAAGTAAATAAAAATTTTATTGCGAAAGTGTACATTTTTATTAAGTTAGGGACTAGGTTTAAAAAATAAAGGATTTATTTCGAAACAATATTTTGTCATGTCTTAATAGATATTATAAAACGTAAAAATAGTGAAACTACTCAAAAAAATTTTAATATTAAATTTTTACTTTTCAACATAAAAATACTTTAGCTCCCGCTGCCTATGACACCGTGTAGCAGGCGTGCTTCGACAGTACTACATAATCTTAAAAAAAAAAAAAAAAAAAAAAAAAAATCATCTGGAAAAAAACCGCGAACCACATCCCCGCTGTCTGCGGCATCGTATAGCACCACGTGCTGCGCACGCACTGCAAATTCTTGTAAAAAACCTAAAAATTTACAAAAGTGCCCCCAGGGGACGAAGTGTAGGGGCGGGGGCACCGGATGTGCATAATATGAATAAGTTTTCATACACCTTTCTAACGATATGTCACATGAGGCGCGTACTCAAAATTTAGAAAATAGCTCCTCCCCGGATGACCCTTCCCTCCCTCTGCATTTCCCACTCTTTCAAATATCTAATGTTAAAAAATAATATTTATTTGAGTGTTAAATGAAAAATCGCATTTAAAACGCAATAAATAGTTGATCTGAAGGAAAAAAGAGAACCCCCCCACACACACACACACACCACCACCACCACCAAAAATCAACTCATCTTAAATTTATAAAATCTTTATTATGCGTTAAAACAACGTCAAAGTTTAAAAGCGATCAGTTCTTTATTTTTCCTAATTTTAACAATATCCCGTCAACTTTCTCTATGTGAAAAGACTTTTAATGAGTTTAAAAATCGATTTTTTCATAAACTTAGAGTTCATTTTTTTTTCAAATAGACATTTTATAAATCAACGTACAAAATAACATCCAGATGCGAAAGAACCAAATTTGTAAAATCAGTAGTTTAAAAATTTCGAACCTTTATTTCCAAAGCTTAGTAACTCTTTTCTTTCCGTTCCGCTTGCCTGTCGTGAACTGTGACGTCATAGTAAGTCACGCCCCGATTTGAAGCGACGTGATTTTAGCTTACTTTTAGGACTAATTATTTAATAGTATAGATATTTTTTTCGCGTTTTCGAGAACATTTTTGAAAACTGAGGATGTGGAACTATCAGAAAAATATATAAATGATCAAATCCCCCATGTGTGCAAATTCCTCATTGCGTCAAAAGATGACGACACCAAAATTCTGGTATGCTTATTATGTAAAACTTCATTGTTATTTATAAATAAAACATTTCAACTAAATTATTTATTATAAAATAATTATTACATCACAATAGTTTTTATGCAAGGAAAATAATAATTATAATAATAATAATATTATGGATGTCAGTGATTATATATTGATTGACCGTCATAATAATAAAAAATGATATTATAAAAAGAAGAGCTGAAATGAATTATTTTTTTACGTTTCTGATCGTGTGATTTATATTCAAATAATAATTATTAATGTATATTTTTTGTAAAGTGATTGAAATTAAATATATTTATAAAATTTATGGTAATATTTTTATTGTTGAAAAATTGCCAAGAAATAATCATCATCAAATTGGCGTCATTATAATTGTAATTTTATTTAACTTAATAGCAATTAAAAAATTACAAAGGAACTGAGAATAATGGTCAACTAACAGACTTAAAAAAAAAAAAATTCACACGCATCAGGGAGTATCGAACTGCCTATGTTAAGATCAGTAGACGATGGCCCTCAACCACTCAGCCGTGGGAAGACAAAAATTTTCTCCCCAAAAGTGGTTAAAAAGAAAGCATGTGTATGAATACAGTGTCATGCATTTTCGGCGAAATTTCCATAGAATGGCGAAGAAATATAGTCCGATTTTTCATGCGCATTATAAAACGAACAAGAGTCTTGCTGGAAACAAGTAAATTGTAATTTGGTTCATCTGAAACATATTTATTTGATTTTTAAAAAATCGCCCGTGTCATTTTCGAGAGAAAAAAAAATCGAATTATTTAACGAACGAGAGTTTTCCCAGAAAAAAGAAAAGTGTTATTCACCTCGCCTTAATCACATTTATATTATGTATCAATTTAAAAATAATCGTTAGAACCGTTTTCGAGATTTTCAAATTAGGAACTTCCTCGATATTATACCAACGTTTTCACTTTAAAAATGACTATTTAGATTTCAAAATATACTGCACGTAGAAATGTAAAAATTTCAGTATACGATTAGACTGCAGATATAAGACTGTTCTAGAAAATTCAGAACAATAAGACGTATATCTGCTGAGTTATTAAAAGGCGGCTTTTCGCATTTTCTTTGATGTCGAGTTAGCTGTATATATGAGTTCCGCCATCTACGAATTCTATGATACGATACGATACGATTTTAACGATACGATACGATACGATTCTAGGCTTAAGGCTGCGTCACTCGAAATACTACCGTCTTCCATGATAAGGCACTTTATTTTATACATACAGTTGTATATTATAGGTTTGTGGTATCCGTTTTTAGTGTCATTTCATTCACAATATTGCGGTTTGTGATGATGGTCGATAATGTTTAATTAATGATTATGTATATATATATATATATATATATATATATATAGAATTTAAAAATGAATAGACGATGATCATAAAATAAGAGGAAAAAATTATGTTCTTTTAGTATTCAAAACTCTTCAACAGTACGACCTTTGTTTATAACATAAAAAGAAAGCAAGTTATTTACAAGCGCAGCACAAATACTGAATATATCCACAGAACATGGAACAGTAAAAATTGAACCCCTTCAAGGGTATTTAAGTAAAATCGAAGATTACTTGATATAATCGCTGTTATGAATTTAACAACACTTGACTGGCATTTTTGAGAGGGAGCGATAATTAGGTTTTTATTAACCACTCTGCCTTTAATTAGTGTTAAAGAAGGTAGATTTACTTCTACAGTACGGACAGTAGGTTTACGCATTTTTCATGGAAATATTCAGAGATAGGTGAGATTTTTTACTAAAGGGGAATTTTTCTACAAAATAATTGTGTCTATACTAATCAGAAACGTTTCAGTTATAGAAACAGATAGTACAAGAATACAACATTATTCCCAATACAGCGACAGTCTCTGCAGCTCATCGAAAACGATCACGCTTTATTTTCTGTCACATACTGACTAAAATAGTGATTGGCAGCAATATTCGAACCACTGCAGTGCTAACTATCAATGACAAATGCAGATATTCTGCCAGTTTCCACCTAACAAAATTATCCTCCTTTCAATTTATTTTTTGGAAAGTCGTATTATGCTGCTGTCTATATATTTTAATTGTTGGAATTTTATTTCTTGTGCGACTGTTAGATTACCTGTATACATAAACCGGTTGGAATTTATATGTGCTATCTAATAACTTGCTTTCTTTTTATGTTATAAACAAAAATCGTACTGTTGAAGAGTTTTGAATACTAAAAGAACATAAATTTTTCCTCTTATTTTTTCCTCTTTATCCTTATATTTCCTCTTATTTGCTATATCTCTATTAATATACATGTTATTTCTACACAAAAGAATACACATATTGCACATTGTCTGTTTATTTATATTTGGTAGCGATAGATCATTTCGTGCATTTTATTTTACAGGGTGATCCCAAGTATTATTTTTTTCTTTGATTTTTTGTTGGCCCCCTAATTGCCCCCCTTATCAAATCGACATTGCTAAATATAAGTTAATACCTGTTCTTTTTAATCCTGAAATTCCAGAAGAATCTGTTAAGTATATTTCTAAATATTCGAAAAAATGTCTAAAATTGAAAGTTGCCGGTCATTAATGGCAATATAGTGTATATGCATTCGTTTAATTCCATTCCCTTAGCACGTTTACTTGAAACATTATTGTTTATTTTAAATAAACAATTTTGCTTTACAAGTGCGCTTCCATTTGTAGGAGTTTTGTAGAAATATAAGTTCCTTTGCAAATGTATTTAATATACAGACTTAAAAACATATATGTAAAATCATAAAACATGAGAAAATATTCATTATTATGAAATTAAGAAGTTTTTATACATTTCACGTTGTTTCAGTCGACACCTATATTGTTAGTTTTCTCTATCTAAGAAAAAACAAAAAATAAAAAGCACGAATGAAATAGGACTGCTTTTACTTAAAGCTACATTCATTCAAATATCAAATAGCTTGTTTGCATAAGTTTTTTTTTTATTTTTCTTACGATAAATAAACGGTCATGTGGGAGTTATTAGTCGCGCTCAGAGGGTTCCGTACAATAAATATATGATTTGCAATTTGTATTATTAAAAAAATTGTTGCAATAAGACTTTGTAAAAAGCTATACAAAGTAGGGTTGAGTATAGCTGTATACATTAGAAAAGTATGTAATGAATATACAATATGCGTTCAAAGAGATTTGAAGCCTAATCCTAAACAATAAAAAATATTGCTATTATGTATGACTCTTTTTTTAATCTTATCCTAATATTTTTATGGTGAACTTAATTCAGTACTGACAATAAAAGTTGTGCATATTTAAACTTCATTTTGCATTCCGTAAAACTAAATTCAGTGTAGCAAAAATCTTTTATTTTTACAGTGTAGCGAAAACAGAACCATTGTTCAAAGTTTAAACTTGACATTGTGCTAAGCGCGCTTCGAAAGACGGTCACAAATTTCCAACGCCACCTCGGCCCGTGCCGCGTTTTTCCAGACAGGATTTTAGTTAACATTTAAAGGCACGGGAAGCGTATTGAGAGATCCACTCAATGCAAACTAATGACAAATCCCTAGTATTTATGTGATTAAGTCTAATTAAATTAATCTGTTTTTAACAAGTTGACGTTTATTGCTTTTATATTGCTACTGATCATTGCATTACACAAATATATCACTAAAAGTCATTATCTAGGCTATAAAAACCGATGGTACATAGAGTATGCCGCTCCTATCATTAGGTATGTCCAAACCGTCCGTATCTTTAAGGGTTAATATCTCGGCTAATAAACAACGATTATTTTCGAAAATCATTATCAACAATGCTTTTATACTTCTGTTACGGTAGGTACATCCAGCACTCAACAACACCTTTTCTGAATGTCAGCAAATCGAAATTTGTGTGTAGTGGAAAAATGCGCTTCAAAAACTATGTGACCTAGTGTAATCGCTATAATTTTCCTGCAAGGTTTAAATTAACGTCTACTACCTCTATTTTTTTTTTTTTATAATTTTCGTTTCAGTAGATTTGGAAATAGATGGTGGGGTGGGAGAGGATGTATTTTTGCACTACATTTTCGACGATATCTCTGAAAATATAATACATAAAATTAAAAGAAATATATCTTTGAGTTCAGAGAGGTTTCACATGATACCTCACAAGATATACAAAGAAAAGATTTTTTTTCAAGTAACTTAACGAGCCCCTCTAAATTTTCCCTAAATATAGTTATGAATGTTCAAAAATATGTAAATATGTGGGTCAATAGTCTTTATTACTTCCCACAATTTGAACTTTTCACAATTTACCAGTTAAATGGCTATGACAGACAGACAGACACAGGAGTGATCTTATAATGGTTCCGTTATTACATTTTAAGTACGGAACCCTAAAAATAAACATTGTTGATATTTCAATAAAAATAAAATATGAATGTTGGGGAGAGTTGCAAATACAGAAACATATTTCAATATCATATTCATGATTTTATATTTCTACGTAAATCAGGTGCATGAATAATTTTCTTTTGAATTCCAAGTTTTAGAACCCTTATATGAAACTCTGTTGTTTACTTTAGCCACACAAATTTATTTAGAAAAATGTATTTGCATTTAAGAAGTTATATATATCTATAGACTCGTTTAGGAGTATATTAAATATACAGATTTATAATTGCATATAAGAAAATCATAAAATAAAATAAAATAATGCATAAATTTTAAATTGAAGTTTTGCTAAGATTATTTTTATTTTAATCAGAAAAGATGTTTTATTACGTCGTCATATTGGTATTTTCTAATATGATTTTTAAATTATAAGCAAAATAATCTAACGAGGAAAGTGTTACCAATTTGCTAGTTTGTACTTTCTGCTATCGTTAGAAGAAGAAAGTACAGTAGAACCTCGATTATCCGAAGTAATTGGGATCGACCTTCTTTCGGAAAATCTAAATTTTGGGATAATCGAGAAGACTTTAATTTTAAGATTAAGGAGAAATATATGCAATATTTCGTATTATGGTAACAAGAACTTAATAAAAATAATGCAATGGCAAAATAGAAACAAGAATAAATTACCAGAATTTTAATTTTGAAATTAAGTACCTTATATCACAAGGGTTTGAAAAAATGTTTTGTTTATTGCAGTTTCGACTACCTTTGCTTTGAAGTTCTTTCACGGAGTTTTTTAATATTATTAGTTCACCAGTATCACAGTATTTCTGCTCCTCCAGCCATGCCAAACTTTTGCAAAACATTCAAAAGCTTCAGAATTGCTAATTTGTTCGTTTTCTTCGTTCCACTCTGCAGCTTACGGGAGCTCAAGTTAAATCAGAAGGAACTGGAAGAAAGGGAATCGAAAACATTTATATGTACTCGTAGTTCGGAAAGGACTTCTTGCACACAAGGAATATGGTACTTAAAATGAAACAACAACAAAAAAAAAACTTTCAAAATGTATTTTGCACACAAGGAATGTCATAATAGAAAAAAAAGCTTCAAAAATGGATTTCGGCTAAACGAGTTTCGGTTAAAAGAGTTTTGGATAAAAAAGGCTCTACTGTATTGAATTTGGGAAAATTTTTGTCACATGTTTCGTTCTAGAAGATCCTGAACACAATTTGGGTGCTTTTTCAAAATATCTGTTAATGAGTCTGTGTATCTTTTCTAAACTATTTTTCTAGAAAAAAAAGTTCTACATGGTGGGAAAAAAATGTCTCGGGGGGGGGGGCGAAAAATGGCACGGAGGAAAAGAAAAAAAGGATCACGAGACTTTAAATGGCCATTGAAGAAAACATCAGTTTAAATATAGCTAAAGAGTTTTGTAAACGATTTCATCTGAACAATACTCCAAACGCTCTTACAACATTGGAAAAACTTGCCTAACTCCGCACCCCTAAAAAAACTTTCGGTAAAATCTTGCAACTCGACGCATTGCAGGATTCTGCTTTTAAGTATTTTTATTCAATTGAAGGATAATTATAAATTAAAACTGAGATGTTTACAAACATTCTTACGAAAAAACAGATAGAAAGAAACCCGGTCCGTCGAAAAATCAAGTTATCTGGCGAGATCAATTTCACGAAATTTATCTATTTTACCCACGATCGTTAGAAGAAATTCGTAATTGTTTTTTTTTTTTTGTTTTTTAGATCGATCGACAAAGTTTATTTTTTTTCTCGATGGATTGACAAAATTCCTAATATTGACGAAATTCACGATTTTCCTTACGAAACCGAATATTGAAATTTGCTATTATTTTCAGCGACCAATTGAAGAAAATTGCTATTTGTTTCTGAGATCTTTCACAAAAGTCAGGTTATTTTTCCATTACCGTATCATGAAATTCACGAACTGATTTTTCGAAACTGTTCAAAAGAAATAAAATAGCGGACTTCCTCGAAAATTTAAATAATTCGCGTAAGAATCATATGTCTATGAAAGGGTTAAAGAAGGGAAAATTCCACACAGCATTTTTTGTTATGCAGGATTTTCCTATTTTGTGCGCGATTTGCGCAAGGCAGTACACTATTGAAACACTTGTCTCGCAATGTAAAGTCCCCTCCCCACCCCCCAAAGAGAACCCCTCATGAAATGTCACCTCTGAGGATGGGAATTCGTGATGTAAACAGTTCAGAAATACCATTGTCTGGACGTTAATAGCGATTAAGAGCGTTTTATGTTAAGAAAAAAATAATATTTTTTTATTGCCGAATTTTGAGACTGATGATCGATTTTGTTTTTCGGAACAAAATAACACCATTTTCTTTGAAAGTCGGCGCGTCTTAATCTTCAACGAATTTTAAAAATAGCACGCTTAAAATATAGCACGGCACACTTAAAAAATAGCATGGTGCACTTAAAAACACTGTGACACTTAAAAATGGGCACTTAAAAAATCGCTCGACGCCGCGCTACATGCGCCTAGTTTAATGTCTTCTTTCTATTTGTATGTGTGTCTATATGTATGTGAGACAAATTTTGTGGCTACTCTAACTCAAGAACTAATGCACGAATCTCAATCTAAATTTTTATTGAGATAGACTTTGACGTAAGGTGCTCATTAAGTTTTGCTGCAAATCACCCATCAATGTGGCGCTGCTATGCTGATTTCTTCACAATTCTCTCGATAGTTATTTCGCAAAACTGATGTACTAAAGTTCATCAAACTTCACATTCCGTTACTCTTTGGCATAAATAGACGCTTATAAGGTTTTGTTGTAGATAGTATTTAATTGCAGATTAAATAATGCGAAAATAAAGCAAATTATACTGATTAAAAGTATAGAGGAAATTAATAATCTGAATTTAAAGTGATAGAAAATCTTTATTAAGATTGACGATCGTTTCGTGTTTCACAAACGGCAACATTTTCAAAATCATTCAACGATAGAAAATATTTTCACATAATTTAAAAACAATAAACATAGTAAATAATGTCACGCGACATGATGCATAATGAAAAACATTGTAAACATAAAATTAATTTAAAAGATTAGATTAGCTATTGGTGAGCGTGGATTAATTTTCAAAACAATAACATGGTAAACAATGTCACGAGACAACATGCATAATGAAAAGCATTGCAAAATATAAAATAAAAATAAAATTATCCTGGCTATTTACGAGCGTGGATTAATTTCTACTATTGTTACTAAAATTACATAGCATCTCTTTCCAAATTTTAGGTAATTCTATGGACAGTGAATCATTGCAAATATTCTTGTTGCGTAAAAATATTTCTATTGATTCTCGGATTATGGATGGTAAATAAAATCTTGATGTATAAATTAACTTGCTATTTTTAAAATCGATCTGTAAAGGTTCTTCGCTGTATAATCTGGCCAAAGCTGTGGTTCTTCTGTTGTATGTGATGTCTGCTATATGTTCTTTGATTTTAGTTTTAAGCTTTCTAGTTGTCATACCTATATAAAACTGCTTGGTTCCATCTTCTTTGGTGAAAGGTATTTTGTATACTACCGATAACTGGTTTGACTCAATTGGATCTATTTTCTTGCATACTATATTTCTTTATTTGATAGAAGGTTTTGCGACTAGGGAGATATTGTATTTATTGAGTTTATATTTCAGACGTTCGAAGAAACCAGGAAAATATTGTAACGTGGATAACATGGAATTTTGTGGATTGAAATTTCTTTTCTTGTTATTCTTTAAGCTCTTAATTAATTTTTCTATCGTACTTTCTTTTTATCCATTGTTTCTTGCAATATCATATATTTTATTTATTTCGTTATTTAACTGCAAGGGGGTACAAACTGTGAAAGCTCTATGAATAGAATATCTAAGTGCAGAAAATTTGTATGAAAAAGGTGCTTGAGCATTATGAGGGATAATGGATTGATTGGCTATGGGCTTTCGGTAAACAGTGCGTTCTATTCCTTGGTGCGTCTTGATTAGTAATACATCTAAATAAGGTAGCGTACCATTTTGTTCTATTTCCAATGTAAATTTAATTTTAGAATCAAGGCTATTAATCTGGTTTTAAAAGTTATTGAGCAAGGTATCTGCATGTTGCCAAACGATGAAAATATCGTCTACGTATCTGAACCATGTATGGGGAGTATAATCCAATTTGTATATATCTATTTCAAGAGGTCGATATGAATTCAGCTAATAATCCTGATATAGGAGAACCCATTGGAGCTCCGTTATTCTGTTTGTATATTTTGTCGTCGAAAGTGAAGTAATTATTATTAACTATAAGATTAAGATCACTCTTAAGTGTAGTTTTCATACTTTCATTAATACTCTCCATGCGGTCAAAGCCGTTATTTATATTTATAACGGCTTTTTGGGTATGAATAGTTGGGTATAAAGAAACTACATCTAGACTAGCTATTAAATAATCCTGAGGTAAATTAATGTGATTCAAATATTGAATGAACTCATACGTTGAATTAATTACATGATTTGAGCTGGGCAAAATATTTTTCAATAAAACTACAAAAGCTTTTTCCATAAAATATGTGGGGCTTGAGCATTTAGTTACTATTGGTCTTATTGGCATATCTATTTTGTGGTCTTTGAGTCTGCCGACAATTGCTGGGATTACTGCTAACTTATTAATTTTCATTAGAACTTTCATATTATCAGGGCAGCTTCCTTTATTAACCAATTCATTAACTTTTTTTGTTAATTATGTTAAGTGGATTCTTCTTGATTTCTTGACAATCCATATTGTTAATGCATTGTACCATTTTATTTTTATAGTTATCTGTATTTAATATGGCTAATTTATTAGATTTATCCGTTTGGATTAAATATGTTTTTTTTTTTAACTTTATCTGTTTATAAGTGATTATTATACATGTGTTTATAATCTGATTTTTTTTTTAAGTACCGAATAGAGAATTTTGAAAGGAGAAACAGTCGAAATTACTAAAAACTGTTTCTATATTCGATTTGTTATTTTTTGAGTCCAATTTTACAGAATGTTATATAAAATATTATACAGAGAGAACCAATGATACAAAACACAAATACGTATAAGTAAGTTTAAAACGCATACAGCTATTTCGAACCCACTAGGGCTTCATCTTCAGTGATTAAAAATCAAAGATAAAATTAAATTAAAACTGTGGAATAAAAGAGGGTTGAGACGGAGCCAGGGAGGCGTACCTCACATTTCGACAGTCAACGGCAGAATGAAACTCACTGTTGACAAATAACCACGGAGTTGGTCTCGCGCGCACACAGGGAGACCAATCAAAGTTATCCAGATGTTCCGGGAGAGTTCAAACAATGTTAAGAAAAAAGGCGGGGAAGGCAGAGGGCGAATTAAAGAAATTCCAACCATATCTATGAAAAATTGGGCGTGCTGGACAAATCGTTTACTAAGCTATTAGAATTAATCCATATCTGATAGGCTTCCCAAAAGTCAAGATCGCAAATTGATGAGCATTTCTGTATTATTGAGACTTCGGAAAATTTTAAATGATGATTGTTGGACCAGCAGTGATTAGCAATAACGGAACGCTGGATATCACAATTTTTATCATAAGTTTTATGCTCCCCTAAACGGATCTTAAAGGATCATTTCGTTTGACCAATGTACGTTTTATTACATTCGCAAGATATCTTGTAAAAAATTGTGAAAAACTATATGAAAAACTGTCAATTGGATGTTTCAGATTTGTGAATTGGATTTTGTTAAAAGGAGTATAAACTACCTTGAAGTAAAATTTTTACAAGTTTTTAAAATTTTGATGACTTATTTTCGGAAAATATGGAAGTATAATTAAATTTTCAATGCCGACAGTATTAATTTTAGTGTGAGTACGTTTACTTAGTTTATTATTTATTGAATCTATGATTTCAACTGTAAAACCTCAATCAATGGCAGTGGATTTAATCTAGTATAATTCAGCTTTTTGTAAACTGTCGTAAGAAAAAATATTTTAGACCCAATAGACATAAGCGTTGAAGGTAGCCAACTTCTGATTAGGTGGATGGGATGACAGACGATGAGGGAGTAAAGATACTGAGAATGGTTTACGGTAAACAGTAGTGTGAAACAAAATATTTTCGCGGAAAACCATGATATCAAGGAAGGGCAAACGACTGTTATTTTTGAGTTCGGAAAGAACTAAATATTTTCATTTATAGAGTTCACAGTATCGAGAATATTAGTAAGATTAAGACCATTAGAGTTAAATAATGCAAAGCAGTCGTCGACATAGCGGATGTAAAATGGAAAAGATAATTTGTTGAAAAGGTTTGATTCGTAATAGTGCATGTAAATGCCACTGAGGATGGGGCTGAGGGGGGAGGACAAACCGTCAGTCATGTAATAAAAATTACCATTAAAAATGAAAGTGTTTTGCGATAAACAAATGCGAGTAAGATGTATAAGCCCTTCAATTTCGTAATATGTATTATGAAATTCTTGTAGCCGCACTTTAAGGCATTTTAAAGCACCTTGAACGTTAGTCAATAGGGATTTTACGTCGAATGAAACAACACTGTTGGTTTGAGTATCATCGAAACTACAAAGCGTATTAACAAACTCATAAGAGTTCCTGCAAGTGCAAATGCTGAGAGAGCAGCGGGGAGTAAACAGAAGTAAGATATTTCACTAATTTATAGGAAGTGGTACCAATATTCAAAACTATTTTTCTGAAAGTAATGTCTAGTTTGTGGACCTTTGGGAGCGTATAAAATCTTGTCCAATGTGATACTGAAAGAATGAGGAAGGATATTATATTTGTGTTTTGTAACGATGGTTCTCTCTTTTAATATATTGGTACAAAGTACAATTCTCCCCTCCTTTTATATATAAAATAGTGTTGTTTATTTTAACCAAATATTTTATTAAAAATATGATTTTGTATTTAGTGGCTTATAGTTTAGTTGCATGTTCGAAATTTTCTTTCAAACATAATAAAAATAAGTACTTGTTTACTTTCTCGTCAACAATTTTCGAAATAACACACACGTTTAGTTTACTTCTATTTTTCCCTGAAATATCACCCGAAAATAAATGACTTTTGGACTGTTCCTTTACATAGTCTAGACCTTTTGCGTGCAAATTTTCAGATTATAGGTCAGCGGTAAGCACCCTGTGTTTTGAGAATAAGTTTGTATGAAAAAAAAAAAATTAATTTAAGGCCAACTTTTAATTCCATTCGTTAGATGCTCGTAGATGCTTGACTTTTTTCTACAAAATAATCGGGCCGACATGACATCGTCAGTCGTTTAGAAAGTCAAAATTGGACAGACTGAGAACAATGTAATTCTATATGAATTCCGTTTTTTCTTCTTTTTCTGGTATGGAACCCTAAAAGTGCACATCGAATTTAAGTACACTTCAATCCGTATTTTTAATGCCTATATATTGACAGGTGAAATTTAAAATCACTACTAAGAATTAATTATCATCAATAAGAAAACTATCGCTAAATACGTAATGCTGTCTCAAATACTTTTCTCCAAATTCTTTGTTGGTATTTGCGGTCGTCCGGAATAGAGTGTGTTTAATATCAGAGGTATTTTGGGCGCCGGTCATTTTTTCTGTCTCTCTGTGAGTAGTTTACCTATTGGCAGAGGTCTAGCCTAACACATTTTCGGCAGGCTGCCATAAAGCATAAGGAGAGTTGGCGCATATTTATTTTGTTGTACAAAAGTATAGTTTTTCGTCGTAGTTTCATTTTTAGCGTAAGTTTTTCGTAGCAAGAGTATGTTCGTCGATCGGAATTGTACTGTATAATTCCGAATAATTGAACTGTTGCAAGAACAATAGACTTTTGAACTTTTGTGTGTGTGTATAATTATATAATATTCATCATAATTATTCATTATTTTACCTATTTTTTATATTCTACATTATTTTTTAAATTATGAATCTCTTTCTAATTTAGTATACATATACGTAGCTTTTATTGTATTTTTGCAGAACGCCCAGCTTTGCAGAGTAATTGAGCTTTTGCCGCTCCAACAAGTTTAAAAATCCTATTATCTATTATATCATGATCTTATTAATTACAAATATCTAAATTTCTCTCGTAAACGCCCAGTAAAAATTGGGCTTTCCATCGTGTATATATTGTACTTATATTGTATTTAATCTTAATATTCTCAATTTCCTTTCCTGTAGGTCCCTTCGGGCCTTTTATTTATTATTATTATTACTTTTATTTATTTATTTATTTTTTTTTTGTGTGTGTGTGTGTGTGTGGTGACGGCGGTAGTAGATGGAAACCGCTGGGTGGGGCTTGTGAGTGCTTAAGCCATTTGGTAGGCCTCCCCACCTAGCTGACCCTCGATTGGAATTGTAGCTTGTAACCTTATTGGTTGTTGACAATTGTGTGACTTGGCAGTGTTATAGTTTATATAAAAAATTAATTTAAGAAGTATTGAAGAGAAATGTTACTAAATCATTATTTATAATAATACAAAATGCATTAAATAACATTCAACAGATTACCCATTCTGTTGTAAAAAACGTATTTTCGGTAATTTTGTTTGTAACGTATTTTCTCAAAACTAGTGCAAAGTCGCCAAAACTGGTAGAAGAACATGCTGAAAACTGAGCGACCAATTATATATATAATAGTGCTAAGTTCATAACGCTTTCGGAGTGACCTCAACCAGATCCCACTTCAATTTATCGTATTCCATTCGGCCATTTTTATTCAAAATTATTTTTTCGAATAAAACTTCATAAAAGTTACATTTTTAGAAAGATTATTCAAAATGAATTAACATTTGAGAGATGACTTAAATTCCATTATGTACATATTCTGAGATAACTTCAGTTTAAATTAGTTTGGCAGCTCAATCGCTCCCCCCATAAGTAAACATTCGTTTGTATTGCATTCCTTGTGAACTTTTATGCTTTGTTGGCGCCATCTATAGATAGATAAAAAAAAAGAAGTATCTTTTGAAATTCATTGAACTCTGAAGACATTGGGACAAAAATGAATAGTATTTGTAATAAAATAAAATTAGATTATCAGGAGTATATAATGCCGTGCAGTATGTATATATATATATATATATATATATATATATATATATCACTCTAAATACAATTTTGTATTTTGTAGGGAAAATAAATAAATTTGTGTTTTAATAAAAGAATTTGAGAAAAAAATCTGTTAATGCAATTAATAGTTGTAATTTAATTAAACGATAAAAGATAATTTTTAATGATCAAAATTTATTACAAGTTCCTTTATGCATGTTTTAAAAAAATCAGGATAATCTGAGTTGAACTTTTTTAAATTTAAGTTATATAATTATTATTTTGGCGCCAGCTATCGGCAATTAATTCGTGAATGACTCTTATTTTTTTCTGATTTATAAGAAATTGGAGGTTATTGAATTTTTTAAATGCAATGAACGAACACGAAAGTTAATTTGCATCTTTTAGGAAGTGTACACAAAAATAGAAGATAAAAATATTAATTTCCCGAGGAGATATTTTAAATATACGAATGCATGAAATGCCCATAGACATTACATTAGTGAGCGGAAATCGGAAGCTGAGTGACCAGTTCCTTAAAAAGACTTTATCGCTTTCCCCGAACTGGTAACTCTAACCGGTTCTAGCTTGGTTTTAATCCCGGGTGAATAAATGGCGGGGATCAAACAGCCCAGTCAGTATTATAGAAGTTTTATGCTACCCAGTTCGGTTGAAACGAACTATCAGTATTAGGCAGTTCGTTTTCAATAACGAAAACTCTATAGTAAACCTGAATATCATATAAAAATTACATGGCAATCAAAATATAGTTAAGAGAGATAGAGGATGGACGGATGGCCAGGCAGACAGAGAGACAGGCAAACCGAATTCATAGACACATTTCACCTATGTTGAAAAATTGTAAAGAGTGATTTCGTGTCGAAAAGCTTTGTTATAAATGGCCAAAATAGTTTTGCTTATCTTTATTTCAATTTCGCAATGACCTTTTTTCTATTTAAATATTTTAATAATTACAATATTTATTTTTCACCTTTAATACAGTAGGTGTTTATGGATTAAAAAATAAATAAAAGTAATATTGATATTTAACCCATTTATGCCTGAATTTTTGTTTTATCAAATTTGTTGGTAAAATCACTTTAAAATGTTGTAAAATGAACTGGAACAAGTAATATAAAAATTTTGTTTTTAAAGTCATTTCCTACTTAGGTCATCAAAGGAAAATTTAATATAATCCCTTAAGCTAATATTAGTTTTTGTTGCATTAAAATATCTCAATTTGTTGATTTTCTATAAGCAAGTAGGTTTACAATGGAAATCTATGGGAATTTGGTGAAATATTAGAGATATCGCCAAGTAGGCTTCACTTTTGGTTACTCATTTTGGTCGCCAAATTTGGCGATATATCGCCAAGTTCGAGCCAGAACAGGGTCCCCCTATGGTAACCCCCCTTATAGATATGAAGGTGCATTAACACTAGAACGGCGGGAAAATCTTACCTACTGGAACGGCGGGAAGGGGTCATTTTGACCCCTCGATGAAACTATTGAAATAACAACGCTAAAATAATTTTAAAAGCCATACATTGGCAAAAATATGTAATTTACGTGTATTTCATAATTTATATTTAATATTATTCGATAATTTATTGAATTTTTAAAGTACTGTATATGTAACGCCTACAGGGCGATTAATTGGATCATACTACGACTACTCAAAAAACTCATTAATTTGATATAAAAATCGATTTAAAATTAATGTTTTCACAAATTAAAGCTAATGTTAACTAAAATAAAACACAATTTATAAAATAATGTATATTTATATTTTCATCTACTTACTCGCCGAATGATTCACTCTCTAAATCCATAAATGAGAAATATGTTCTGTTGTTTCCGTTATTTCGTTATAAGTGTAGCTGAATGGTTAATATGTTAAACATTCTGTTTCAATTTTATTTAATGCTTATAATACTCCAAATTGTACGCACGTATTAGGAATTAATTCAGTTGTATCAAAAAAAAAAAAAAAAAAATAGCAATTTTTCCAGTACATTTTCCGCACACAACTTTGAAACATGGTGCGCAAAGTTCTTGAGATTTGTTTCCATTGCATGTTTGTACTTGACATTTTTTCTCTTGATATCTATTTTATTTTCGTGTTTTTTTTTTTTTTTTTTTTTTTTTTTTTCTGAAGACTCAGGAAAGATCTTTGGGAGATTTCAAACCATAAGATCCATTCTGAACACATCTCCTAAATTTAATAGAAAATCTCTTCTACTGATAGGCTTGCCTGTTACACTTTTATAAATTATCCAGGCGTTTAAAGCTGCATGATCCAAAATATTGAAAAAGATATGTACAGGCCATCGTCAAGAAGCCGATTTCACGGAGTATTTTCGGAACATCTGATCATGGATATCCACACCATACTTCGTTGCGTTGTAATATTCTATTGAATCGGGCAACTTCTTGAGACTGTCTTCAGTTTTTGCAGTAGAATGTAATGAGCTAAGTAGAAAAACACTTTTTTTTCTTTTGGCTTGATAGATGGTAAGTGTCATATTATCGCATTCCCCTATCTTCGATGAATAAAGAGTACTGCGCATATTTTTCAATGATATAGGAATTTCTCTTCTGTTCTTTTTCATTGTGCAACCAAAGTTGTATTTTTAGCTTTTAACTTTTCTGCTAATTTGATATTAGTAAAATAGCTATCTGTCGTAATATTCCTCCCTTCGTTTAGATGAGGATCTGTTAATTTCATGACAACATTTTCCGATAAACGTAATTAAGGATTGGCTGCTTCATCCTTTTCTAGATAAATAAATTCATTCAAGAGGTATTTAGTATCAACGTCAACAGATCACCAAAATTTTATTCCAAATTTATCCGATTTATTTGGCATATATTGCGTAAATTTATATCTATCCTGAGATGGGAACAATTGTTCATCAACTGTAATATTTTGTCCTGGTCGGTAGCATGTTTTGCAATTTTCAATAAATTTATTCCACATTTTAGATGCAAGAGCAAATTTAACAGTCTGTAGTCTGCTAGATCTTGTTGTCTTTTCATCAAACCTAAAAAATCTTTTTATTTCTTGGAATCTATCTCTTGAGATAGTTTCTTTGCAAAATAGTATTCCTCATGCCTTGGACGACAATGAATATAAATCTAAACCCTTTTTTTATTGCTCCTCGAACATATAGTATAGCAACAAAAGCAGCTTCGAGTACAAAGAGTATTTTATTAAAGGGGTCAAAATGACCCCCGTCCGCCGTTCTAGGAATACAAGCCCATATTTCAAAAACTAACAAATCTAGAAATCTGAATTTTTCTTTAGAAATATATGTTATCTATTTAGGAAAAGTCAAAACATTTCAAACGATTTCGCCCAAGCAAACAAAAGTAATCAACGGACGAAAGTACTCAGGTGTCAAAATGACCCCTACCGCCGTTCTAGTGTTAAATGCTTCAATAACCAATGGCCGCCATTTTGTCTCCCATGCAAAACTAAAATTAATTAAATAAATTTAATTAATGAATAAATATTTGAAAAAAACTGTATTAACGTCAATTCTCATCCAGTACAAGTTTAAAAAAATTTATTTCAACTTGATAGGATGAAAAATAAGTATTTTATTAACAATTGAAAATTGGAACAGGATATATAGATAAATAAATAAATACATAAATATAGGGGAGTGTGAACTAATAGTAGGAATTGAAAAATAGTAACGAAAATTACACAAAAATATTTTTGTATTTATTTGATAAAATGTAAACGTACTAAATATGGGATTATCCATAATTGGAAAAAAAAGCATAATTATATGTTTTGTCTAAATTTATATCAATTAAGCTTTTAAATTGTATATCATATACTATAATTAGTATTTTTATGAAATATTAAAAATATATTTATTTCTTTACAGCGACTAATAACATTATATGTATTAAGAATAATAAATTAAAAATATTCGCATTTGAGCCTAAAAAAACAATTTATTTCGAAATCATTTGGAAAATGACTTTACATAAATAACTGTCCACTAAATGGCTAATAGAAATATGTACCCATTTGCACCTAGCGCTTTATATTTTGTAATTTCAAAACATGCATAAAAAATATGCTTGAACATATTATTTCGCAATTTTAAAAAATACGCATTTGAAGGAAGTCAAGAATCTACACTTATTTATTTGAAACCTTGATACAAAAATTGCAAATAAACTTACTTTTTGCATTTCGCTGTCTTGAAAAAGTAAAAATCTATAAACACCGAAAAAAGGCCTTCATTTAAGCAAATAAATATCGGTATAGATGATGTCATCTCTCGGCAATAAATAAAGACATTTATAGACAATTACTTGATACAATTTTTATGTTGTAAAGAAAAAGAGAATTATAAAAAATTATTGAAATTCGAAACGTCCAAAAAATGGTACGGTAGGCATAAATGGGTTAATGTAACTTTTTAATTTTTAGTACATTGTTAAATATGTAGAATTGTTTAAATTAAGGCAATCCGGGTCATTCGTTCAATAAATATATATAAATCATTTATAAAAGTAATTATACAAACACGTATACAAGCATTAAATTTAAAAAGATAGTTGCTGAAAAATTTTAATATGTATTAAGTATTTTTGGATTTCGTTTTTTACTTTTATATATTTTCATGTCGATTACATGCATGAATGGCTATGGTTTGAATTCCAATTTTTAAATATTTTATCAGAGACATTTATTTATCTTTAAGGTAAAATTGAAGTTCGTTTAAGTATGATATTTTTAATTTTATTATATATCCAGACATAATGAAAGTTTGAAATTAAGTTAAAAAGGAGTTATTAAAAAACGATATGATCACTTATGAATAAAAAAAGTACACGTACGTTTTAATTTTTAAATATAGTTACAGAAAAATTCTGATTTATTACAAATCCTTGTATTTTAATTTATTTTTTGCTCTTATATCTTTTAATGTCAATTTCATGCATGGATAGATTTCTTTTGAATTACAATATTTTAACTTTTTATGTTAAAGATTCTATTTAATAGAACTTCAAAGTTCTATTGAATGAAATATACATATATATAATTAGGTTGCATGCTGATTCTTATTTATTAGATACCATTACCAGCATCTGTTTTAAATATCTTTTGATGTCATTTAGCTACATAAATACTTTAAATACCATTTTTTAACATCGTTCAGAAGATTCTAGTTTATTTAAGGCAAAATTAAAGTAATAATGACGCACATATATTTAATCCCCGTGTTGTATATCTGCAATGTATCCAAAAATCAAGTTTACTTATACAGCAAGTTTTAAAAGGCGATTTTTTTAATTGCTACTGTATCCCACCACAGCAGTTAGTATAAATTGTTCATGCATTTGTCAGCAGACGTCGATACTGAATTAAATTTTCATTCAAATGTTTTATTATCTTTTAAGGAGTTTTGAATCATTAATTCTAAAACGAAATTACTAAATTTTGTAAAATTAAAAAGCTGAAGATGTCCCGAAATGGATTTTTTACAGAGGTAATTTCCTATACTTTACACGTTTGTATTAAAAAATTGATGATATTTAAGAGAATTATGTTTTTGTTGTTGTTGTTGTTGTTGTTTGATTGTTTGTTTATTGCATCTATGAAAAAAGTACCTTTATGTCAATATTTTTTATGTTCTATTTTTTTACATGCTTAACACTATTTCTAACAAGATTTTGAGTATACATATTTCTACCAATAGGTGTATTTTGACACCTTCACGTTTGAATGCATATAACTGCCAAAACTGTTGGGATATTAAATTATCAGTTAAATATAGATAATTTGAGCAATATATTTACTAATACATTGATGCACATTTATTAGAGATTATTTAATACGGCTATAAATTCTAGATTATTTCAACAATTTACAAAATATAAATATACATAAATGTAATCAAACATGTACGGCAACAAGAACAACAATTAAAAAATATTACATTCTTCATTTTTTAAATTTTTATTAAAAAATCAAACATTTTATTATTATTAACTTATCAAAATTTCAGTGTCATGAATAAAAATTCAATCTTTGTGACAACAACAACAACAACAACAACAAAAATAATAAAAATAGCAGTGTAATAAAACTCTTTCCTCATTCAATATTACAGTTTTTACACGAATGAAAACAAAATTCATGTGTATTGAACTCATTACCAGAATTGGAGAACAAAACTCATTATTCAATATTTTAGAACAAGTCACTCCAATGATATACTCTAAAATGCAACATGGCGGAAAACAAGCGAATATCAGAGTTATGCATTAACTTCTTTATTTTCCTTTAGAACTTGAATTCGGGATTCTCTAATCTGTTTACGATTGATATGGTGAGGTAAAATTGTGTTGATATTTATGTGTCAAATTGTTTAAGGGGGTAGAATACCTTTGAAAAAGTAAAAAATATCACTATGTTCCAAGCTTCAAAACTTGCGTAATAAGTCAAAAATAAAAATCAAACTTCATTTCAATATAAATCTCATATTTAAATTTATATTTGAAAATATATGTATACTTTTAAATTTATAAATAAATATTGAAATGATAAGTTAAAAAAATATGATAATAAAAGAAAAAAAATATTGCGCGCATGATAAAATCTGAAAATATGCATTTAAAGAGAAAATTTTGGTGGAAATAAATAAATAATAGTGTTACGTTTATACTAAAACCAGAATATATGAAAAAAAAAATACTGACTAAATTAAAAAATTAACAAAAAAAAAAAAAAATTCACTTAAAAAAAAAAAAAAAACCTTCTTCTGATTTTAAGTTGTAGATAATACAGAAATGAATATATTTTGAAAATTTCTTTTGATTGCCATGCATAGTTTTTTAGTAACACTGCGAGCAGTATCGAAATTCATCATTTTGAATAAACGCAACGCAAAGTTTAATTATCCTATGTAGTCTTTATATATAGTCTTAATAAAACTGCCATAATTATTAAACTAATGGGAATTTTTAATGCGGTTTTTTTCATATTGTTCAGAAATGATTACGGAATCAAAATATGTATTAAAAATTTTTTCGAAAATTTTGTAGGTTTAAATGTATCCTACCTCCTTAAAATTAGAAATTATGAAATTCTTAGAAATTACAAATTACGAAATACTTAAGGTGTCAAAAGACACCTGACGGTAGAAAAAGGTATACCATAAGGATATTTTTTCATCCAAGATGAGCTGGAGGAAAATGATAAAGCTGAATTAATGTAATAACTGCTGTTCGAAAAGTAAAAATATTCAATAAATGAAAGTTAAAATTGCAATGCTATATTCACCTTTAGTTTAATACTTAAAATACAAATAAAAGCGCAAATAATTATACAAAAATTGCTTTCAGGTTATAATTTAAAGATATTTAAAATACAAATTAAAAATATCTTAAAATACATTTCAAAAAAATCTAGAATGTTTTCAACCATTACAAGGCCGTCATCAGTAGGATTTAAATGTTGTTATCATTTTCTTTGCGCTTATTCGAGAATTGTCCAGGAGAAATCCTCGTAATTTACAGGTTGTACGTCAGATGCAATGCCATATAACTTTATTCAAATTTTCAACTAAAACGGGCTTTTATCTGCTATGAAGCAAATCTCTCCATATCTTATTGATATCGTATGATAGTGCCTCGTTACAAGTTATATCTTTATTAGCAATTATTTCAATAGATTTTCTTATGATGGTTTTCTGGTAATTATTTGTAATTTAATTTTAAATACAGGGTCATCGAAAAATAATGCCTAGATTTAAAAAAAAAATCTTAACATCAAAACCTTTTATGTTAAATGTGTAATTATTTCACTACATGATAACTGGTGAACGCAAGTTTGGTTTTAGTTCACCAGAATTCATTTGCGTGTCTGTATCATGCGCGGATTAGTTGCGCAGTCGTTAAGGTCAGCCGTCGCTTTGTTATCAGGAGCAGTTTGACCTGGATAAGTTCTCCGGAAAAGCCGCTGTAAACTGACTATTGACTTTGACTCCACATACCAAATCACGCAATGAGCTTTTTGTTGCACGGTCAACATCGTACTGAGCAGCTGCAGTCTGGCGCGTCGGCTGATCTTGACGACTGCGCAACTAATCCGCGCATAAAGCAGACACCCAAACGAATTCTTGGGAAATAAAACCAAACTTGCGTTCACCAGTTATCGTACAGTGAAAGAATTACTCATTTAACATAAAAGGTTTCGATGATATGATTTTTTTAAATCTAGGCATGATTTTTCGATGACCTTGTATATCGCAAATTATCTTTCGTATAAATAATTACCAGGAAGCCACCATAGCAACATGATAAATTAAATTCCATTAAAAAAATGCATAGTATTAGTAAAATATTTTTCTAAATTGAAAAGTAATTGAACATAAACTCCTATGCGTAGAGCATGTTTAAGAGCTAATTTTAAATTAAAGCCCGAAAGGTGTCTTTTGACAAGTCTTTTGTAGAAATACTGCTTAAATGATATATTTTAATGTGTGTATAAATACTTTTCATATCGAAGTGGTTAAGTCACTAAGTTTTAAAATAACTGACGAGGTCAATAGAAAATCCTACTTTATATTTTCGAGTTTGTCTTCTTATTGTTGACTAATACTTTATACATGTTAAAATATTAGTTTTCGGGCTAATACTTTATACATGTTAAAATATTAGTTTTCGGGCGTGTAGATGAAATAGTAAAAATATTTAAAAAAATCTTCTTATTTATATAAAAATTCACTTACATCAAAATTGGTTGCTTGGAAAGTTACAGAATTAAAATGTTTAAACGGTGCCACGGTCTCATAAGTTATATAAAAAATATATTCTGCGTGCTCTAGCAAGTAAATAATTTGAAATTACATTTTATGTACGAAGAAAACTTTGTGAGTTATTTGTGAGCCTTTTCTGCCATTAAAAGTGTGCTTTTAAGTTATTAGTGATTGAAAACATTTAGTCTGTTTAAAATAATAAAATTGTGTAATATATTAGTTCTACCGGAAAGTTGTGTCTGATAATGTTATTTCACGCCTACTTTTTTTAGATTCAGATTTCTTCATTGGCACCACTTTTTTGAAATGGTAAAATTCCCATTCTTTTCACATTACACATTAAGTTGAAAACAACCGGATTTTTACAATTTCAAAAAAGTGGTGTAATGAAGAAATCTGAATCTGAAAAAAGTAGGCGTGAAATAACATTATAAGACAAAACTTCCCGATAGAACTAATATATGTATATATATAACCATTAAATAAACATTACCGACCACCAACAAAAATTGTGATATTATGAATGAAATTACAATAATACAGTTTCCCCTAACACACTTAACATGGATACCAAAAACATAGTATATACCAGCTGTTATGTATAAAATATGGCCCCTTTTACTATATTACGTGTATTAATATGGAAGAAAAAAAGAAAAATATGGATACCGATAAAAATAATTGAAAAGCTTATATATTGAATTACGTTATCAAGGGTACAGAATTCAAATATATAAGCAAAAATAGTCATTTTCTGTATAGAAAAAAAGCTAAAAGCTAAAAATCCCCCCCCCCCCTGTATCCAAACGACTACATGACCAAAAGAATAGACGCAAGATGAAAACAGAATAATATTAAATGCCATGAAATGGAAAAATCAATACAACCTTTTAAATAATTAATTTATATCAATCAAATATAGTAATATTACACAGCATACCTAATTTAACCCCATTTCCATGTAATCCAAATACACACCAGCACATGTTAGCCATTACCGCTATAACTTTAAGGTTATTTTTGCAGTTAAGATAACACAGATATTAATACCTAAAGGTTGCAGTTAATCCATTTTGAAATACCTTGATAAATACAATTAATTAATATAAATAGAAATTAACTACAATATTGGTATTTAAAATACCTATTAACACTTTTAAATTTACTTAACTAAAGTAAAAAATACCAAAAACTATTAATTTACATTATACCCATTAACGAGCATAAGTGCAGGGCACCCAAATGGTCCGCCAACTGAATACGAATATTTTTTCAGAAAAATTTTCTGTTCAGATTTTTCTTACAAACCGCCCCGGAAGCGCCTTTGAAAGTTAATTCTAGCGCAAACCTACCATAAAATTTTCTGTTAAAATTTATTGGTCTTCAGAATGTCTAATAAGTGCCACCTAGTGTTGAAAGAAAGATGAATGAATATTACATTATTAAAAGACATAGACACAAGACACACTAATTTTTGGTGCTGCCTATTATGCAATAATGAAAGTATTTTGACAAAAATGCAGTATTTTGATCTAATTAATTAAGCTATGTTTTCTTTTTACAATATCAAATAGTTAAAAGAGAATAAAAATATAGATAAAAGATTTTCAAAAATTACATTACTTGAATGAATGAATCAATGCTTTCTTCCTTTCCCACCTCCATTTCATTCCTATTCTCGCCATACTATTTTTAACATTCTTGATCCAATTATATTATTATTATTATTCATTTAACTGCCCATTTATATAATTATATTTAGTTGTAATGAAAATGGATATTATATCCCTAGTAATTAAAAATCCCATGTATTTAAATAAAGGTATCATAGTAATAGTATTGAAGCTAATGCTTTCAAATTTTACCATCTGCTTTACCCAACATAACATATCCCAATAAATAAATAATACCATATTATATATTATTATTAACAAAAATATTAAATAAAGATAAATTTTATTAGATTAACCACAATTATTATTACTAAGATACCATGTATCATAAAGACATAAATAAACATGTTTATAATGAAATTTAACTATAACAGATTTAATAACAAATTATTAGAATATAAATAGCATATAATGCATACAATATATTCTGCTACCAAACCCAATTAATCTATACGAAAAATTTAAATAATTTTATAACAATGATAATAATATATAGCAATATGCTAAAACATAAAAATTAAATTATATACAATAAATATATATAAATATGACACTTAAGAAATACTATTAAACATAAAAAAATAATTAATTAATAAAATGAACAAGAAAAGAAAAATGGATGTTTGTAGAACTTAGTCAGAATCTTCAGTTCCTAAATGTCTAAAGTTCACAAATAAAGTGTGTGGTTTATTTTCATATTAGCTATAAAAAAGCTAAAAAAATATGAATTTGGGACTAACAGACACGGAAAACCGAGTAATAATCTTTGAACACTAATTAAGTTAAAATGTAACAAGATTAAAAAGGATAGAGGAATAATAAAAAACAAATAATCAAATTTTAATATATACTGTCATAGCAATAGTGATATCAAATAAACTGATTATGCATATTATTCTCTATTAAGATGGCATACTATTAGAAATTGATATGATATTGTCCTGAGTAGACTAAAAATGAATGACAAGTTAATCGTAAACTTTATTAAATATTAATGAAGATGAATAAATTTAAAATGAATTGATATATAAATATAACTACACCATTATACATATAAAAGCATCGAATCAACATCCAATATGAAATGTGTATTAGCAGCGTATATAAATCAAATCACCCCTTTTTTATAAATTAACCATTGCGTATTTTCCGGACAACGCCACCCTCCTCCGTATTCTAACATCTACCCATCCATCCGTCCTATAATATTTATTATTATTATTTTACAATTTTTTCTTATTTTTTCTTATTTTCTTATTTTATATATTTTTTAGTAATTTTGTTTACGCATGTGTTAATTTGTTTTTTGAGATTATTTAAGTACTAATTGTATATTAAAGAATATATGAATTTTTTTGGAAAACCATGATTTAATGCATCATAAATTAGTTTTTTAATATTATTGTTAATTAGATGCGAAGAACATAACCATTTTATTCTATATAAATGATTAAGGATTATATTACGATATACAGAGTTATGAAGACAAGATTTAAAATTAGTAAATGTATTAACTTTGAATTTAAAATCTTTACGTTTATCATATTGATCTGTTATTGTTTTGTTGTCTTTTATAGTAATTTTAAGATCTAAGAAGTTAACTGTATTGTTAGATAAGAGGTTTTCCGTTAATCCGATAGTCCTTTTTGAAATACCTTGATAAATACAATTAGTTAATATAAATAGAAAATCATTACATTTTACATTTTCTACAACGCGGGATAACCCACCATTGGCATAGGCTTCCAGATCGCGCGTTGCAAATTTATTCAAAGAAAAAAAAAAAAGTAAAAAAATTACAATATTACTTAACAATAATTTTAACAATAAGAATTAAAAGTAATAGTAAAAATAATAATAATAGTAATTATAAATGTAATAATAAAAGAAATAATAGAACAGATGAGCTGAGCGCTTTATAAACGAAAATGTGTATTATTTTCAACACGAATATGATTGATAAATTATGAATAGCAGCAGATGAATAAAATGTTCTTAAGTCTCTACATATTCTCAGGTGCATTAGTTTTACAATATTAGTATTTAAAATACCTATTAACACTTTTAAAATTTCTTAACTAAATTAAAAACTCAAAACTATTAATTCACAATATCGCCAATAACCAGCATTAGTGCCCCTGCTTTTGAAAACTGAAAATATTACACTAAGAGAAGACATAGACAAAATACAAATTAAATTTTGGTGCTGCCATCTATTATGATAAAATAAAACTATTATGATCTAATTACATAAGAGTAACCGTATTGAAGCTAATACTTACAAATTTACCAACTGCTTTACCCAACATATCCCAATAAAATAAATAATACCATATTATATATCATTATTCATAAAAATATTAAATAAATATAAATGTTAATAGATTAACCACAATTATTATTATTAAGATACAATGCATCATAAATACAAAAATAACATATTCATAATGATATTTAACTCTAACAGATGTAATAACAAGTTTTAGAATATAAATAGCATATAATGCATGCAATATATTCTGCTACCCCACCCAATTAAACTATACGGAAAATTTAAATAATTTTAAAACATTGATAATATTATATAGCAATATGCTAAAACATATAATATAAATTATATATAATAAATATATAAAAATATGACACTTAAAAAATACTATTAAACATAAAAAATAATTAATTAATAAAATGAACAGGAAAAGAAAAATGGATGTTTGTAGAACTTATTCAGAATCTTCAGTTCCCAAATGCTTAAAGTTCACAAATAAAGTGTGCGGTTTATTTTCATATTAGCCATATAAAAGCTAAAGAATATGAATTTGGGACTACCAGAAACAGCATACCGAGAATTAATCATTGAACATTAAGTTCAAAATGAAACTAGGTTAAAAAGGATTGAGGAATATTAAAAAAATAATAACCAAATTTTAATACATATTGTCATAGCAATAGTTATATCAAATAAACTTATTATGCATATTATTCTGTATAAAGATGGTATAATATTAGAAATTAATATCATATTGTCCTGAGTTGACTAAAAATGAAATACAAGTTAATCGTTAACTTTAATAAATATAAATGTTAACGAAGCTGAATAAATTAATAAATTTAATATGAATTGAAATATAAATATAACTTCACCATTATATATAGAAAAGCATCGAATCAACAACTATGATAAAATGTGTATTAGCAATGTAATTATAAATCAAATGCCCATTTAAAAAAAAAAAAAAAAATAACCATTGCGTATTATTCAGACCACTCCACCCTTCTCCGTACTCTAACATCTACCCATCCAACCGTCCTATATATTTTTTTTTATTATTTTACAATCTTTAATTTTTTATTATTATTTTCCTAGATTATATATTTTTTTTGTATATTTGTTTACGCATGTGTTTATTTGTTTTTTGAGATCATTTAAGTACTAATTGTATATTAAAGTATATATGATTTTTTTTTCTTTGGAAAACCATGTTTTAATGCATCATAAATTAGCTTTTTAATATTATTGTTAATTTGATGAGAAGAACATAAACATTTTGTTCTATACAAATGATTAAGTGTTATATTTCGATATACAGAATTATGAAGACATGATTTAAAATTTGTAAATGTATTAACTTTGAATTTAAATTCTTTACGTTTATCATATAGATCTGTTTTTGTTTTGTTCTCTTTTATTGTAATTTTAAGATCTAAGAAGTTAATTGTATTGTTAGATAAGAGGTTTTCCGTTAATTCAAAATTAGTGGGATAATCTACTGGAAATCGAGAAATATTAGTTTGATCAGTGGCAGTTAAAATTATGTCATCAATATAACGATATAAATGTAGATTATTATTAGTAAAAGTACTTTCATAGTGATATAAGCATAAGTCTGATAATAAACTGGATGTACAACAACCTTGTGATATACCGATGTGCTGTAATGTGTTATCTTGCAAGATATAATTATTATAGATAATAAAGTGTGTTAAAGACTTAAAATAAGCGATATCTATATTAAATGGTAAATTCAGTTTTTGATGATACTTTTTAAATAATGCATTTATAATATTATGTAAATCTAATAAATCTATATTATTAAAAAGATCTTTGAAGTCGTGTGTCGCTATATTATTTACACAATTACGATTTTTCATAATATTGACCAGTTGATAGCTATTTTTTATACAATGTGTATTATCATTGTTTGTTGTCAGTATATATATTTGATTAAGAATTTTTAATAGAAGTTTATTGGCTATATTATTATATGTATTGCAACCAATAGTTACAATCCTAAATTTAATTGTTTTCTTATGAAATTTGGGAATAAGAACTAAATAAGGATAATTAAAGTTAGTAGAGAGAATATTTAATAGTTTATAATAACTTTGAATTTTACGATTATTTACAATTGCATTTTCATTAGTTTTATGAAAAGATTTATTAGAAGAAACACAGGATGTAAGAAGTTAGTGATAATAAGATTTACATATGATTTCATAATTGTTAGGAGATTTGTCTACATACTTAATAACGCAGTTTTTTTTTTGTAATTTAGTAATTTGTTGGAAAAAATGCTTTGTGTTAATACTAACTTAATCGGAAATATTATATTTTAAAGCCCTAGTTAATTTTTCAATAACTAATATTTTCCACTGATTTAAATATTCATTAGTTTCATTTAAGAGATTGAAATTTTATATATAAAATATCTATATTACAAATAATATTAAACTGTTTGATAATAGATTTCACATTAAATTTAGATGGAAGTCCATATTTAGTACCACAACCCATTAGTTTTTTTCAATTTAAAATCATTAACAATATTAAGGTTTCCAGTGATTATATGTCCATGATCATTGTTTATGTATTTTTTTAGAGTGGGGTCATTGCATTTACACGGAAAATTACTTGCAGCAGATGTATTTTTTGAAAATTTATTGTAGTTAAAAATCTTTCTGCCAATTGTATTCGGATATTTAAAGGTTTTTGATATACGAAGATTATTAATAGGAAAATAACAGTTTAATCATTAATTATAGAATTGATATTAATTTTATTTTATATTTGATTTGAAAAAATTATGATCATTTGAATATTCGTGTTTTGAATTTTATGGGATTTTGTTCTAAATTAATATTTAAAAGATTAACTCTAGTCACAATGAGATAAAAAAAAAAAAATATGAGAGGAATGTTTAGAGAAAGATTTACTTAGAAATACATTTAAATGTATTTTCGAATTAATAACCAGTTATAATTATTTAAATAGTTACTTTGAAAATTATTTATTTGTTTACTGATATATTTTTTGGAAACTATGATTAAGGGTAGGATAAATTGGAGAATAATCAATAGTTTTATTTATAGATGAAAACACTTTAACAGGTCTATTGAATATTTCACTATTAAGTCCATATGGATAAATGGTGTTGTAATATTTCATACATGATGACTCCATATAAAGACGTTCTGATTTATTTTTTAGAATTTGTAGGATTTCAATTGTCGTATTTTTAAATTGATGTTTATGAAAATACTAGATTAATTTTAACACAATTATTCAAATTGGTAAATAAATCATATTAGATGTAAATTTCCAACTGGGCGAAAAGTGTCCGGACTAGGATTCGAACCAGGGATCTCCTGGCTGAAGCCGCCAGTGCTCTGACATCTGAGCTATCCCGGACGAATCTGGAGGAGCTTTTTCACTCAGCTAACCTTAATGATTATAGGATCTGGACTGAAACCTGGTTCAGCTCAACAGAATAAATCACTATAAATCACAGTAAGTGTTTTCTAAAAGCTTTTATACCTAATGGTTACTTCACAATTTTATGAAGTGTTCTCATTGGTTAGAATAAAGGTAACTTTAGATTATGTAACCGTCTTCACAAGCAATCATTTCAATGACTGCAAATTTTTCGCTGTGTAGAAACATTGTTTTCTAAAACTAAAATAAATTACATAAAATATAGAGCGGCAAATTTATTGTAAATTAATTGTGCGCATTCCATGTGATATATTTGTGTGAGCGTAAAAACAAAATCGTTAACTCAAAATTAAAATATAAACATGAAATTAATAAATACAATTTTTTTAAATAAAATTTGATGTTAATTTAATTTGAAACAAACCTTTTAGATCCTGAGAATTTTTAAATGAAATAACTGCAAAATTAACAAATTACTATTACATGTATGGATGCATGATATCATATGAATTTTTTCCATTTTCATATTTAATCATTATTCACTTCTTTTATTAATGAAGAAAATCATTTGTTTACAAAGAACTAAAATTTATCGTGAATTTAATAAATAAACATACAAACTCTTTCTTTAAATTAGTTTCTATTACATAAAAATATTCACTGTTAAAATGTTTTTGAACAGACTTTTTACAATATTTTATACTTGTATACAAATAGCTGAAGAATGCTGAATAAGTTATGAACAAAAATACAATTTACCAAATGAATTATCTTAACATTAGAACAAACAATATCACATAACAGAAACTTTGAAACAAAAAAGATTTTCTTTGTTTTGTTTGAAATGCAGAAATAAAGATAAGTTGAATAAAGCCTTTTCAATTTATTTATTTATTTTCTCCTTTTGCAATGGAAAGAGAAGCGTTGTTGTCGCTTCAGTCAATAAAAAATCATGTCACCTATAAATAGACACAGATATTGAGACACATTTCAGTTTTTAATTTGTCAGTGTTTTATAATGATTTATGTTAATTACACACTAAAAGGATTTTTGGTACTTTTCGGTTAGTCGGACGCCAGTGTTATATATACATGCATATATGTGTATATACACACACATATATATATACATATGTTGTATATATCACATATATGCATATATATTCACATATATGTAGTATATATATTTATATATATACATGAATGTAGACATGTACATGTATATATAACACTGGCACCCGGTTAACCGAAAAGTACCGGATTTTGTTTTCCATTTCAATTTCTGGCTTCTTTTGTGTAAGATATTTTTCTTTATCACTTTAAAAATATATAATCAGAAAATAAAAGTATAAAACAATGTTAAATACATTAAAATTTATTTTAATATCGTGTTATGTTTTAAGTACAATTTTGATTGTTCATTTTTATAGTGATATTTAGGAATTTAGACGTAGGAGGTTTATATATTTTTGAATGTTTTCTGATTTAATTTAAGAAGATAAATATTTTATGAGAGATTTTTTTTCTCTTGATTTAGCTTTGTATTAGCTTTTATACAAAGATAAAATGATATATTGAGTCAAAATCAGGTACATAAAAATCCTTAATATATATAATACTAGGCAATGCACTTAAATTAAAAGAACAGTTTTGTTAAATGTGCTTCTTATTTCTTCGAGAAAATTACATATGATCTGAAAAAGAACATTAGTAGTATTTCATTTTGTAGAATAAAGTATTAAAATTATATAGCAAAAAATTTAATTGTGCAGTCTGTAAATGAATGTATTAAATTTATTACAAAGGTTAAGAGTTATGTTAATATAGAAATTATTATAGCAAGAAACGTTATTTCAAAGAGGAAAATACATTATTGTAAAATTGTGGACGTACGATGCGACCCTTTTTCCATATAGAAAAATTGTTTGTTATGCCGCGTATTATCATCAATGAAAGTTTATTTCATAAAATTAAAAACATTCTGATACATCGCTTTGAGAACAAACATTCATAGCAACCTGAATAAATTATTTCCTTTAATTTTTAAATCTCTTAAACGTTATTTTATAATTAAACTATGTGCGATGGTTTTCGTAACGAAAATACAAGAAAATAATCTCTTCTCATAAAAAGGGGTAAAAAAGTTATATTAGAAGGTTCTCAGCACACTGTTTCAGAGGTACTAGAACTCTGCCATTATTGCAAAATAGAAGAAAATAAAAACATATGCATAAAAATATTAAAATAAAGGGAAAGAGGCAAAGAATCTCATGGTTAAAATCCAAATGGAAATGAGGTTCCTTCCTTGATTCCCAATATTTTCATCTTTTTGTCTACATGTGTTTAGTTTATTGGGTTTTACACTGATTATGGAGTTTTAGTATCTCCGAAACAGCTGCATGGTGACAAGATTTTAACGTAACTGTTTTTTGATCTACGAAAAGAGTGATTTTAAATAAGACACCAAGAATTTTTGTCTCAATATGTGAATTGTATTGTGTGTGCGTTCATTTTTTACTTTACAGTGTTTCATCGTGTCTGATTTGCTTTTTATTTTTATATGTGTGCTGACAGCTCTTATCTTTGATGGCATTGAGTTTTAAATCTGTTAAAATGTTGTTAAATGTCTTTAGCATTATTGAAGTTCGGTGTGAACATGTGGAATTTTTATCAAAATAAGATACCCTGCATTTTTTAAATAACTGTTTTTAAGAACGTAGATTACTAAGTGACACTTCCTTACATATGTATTCCTGACTTGTTTTTTCATATTTCTTTTTTTTTTTTCATTTTTTTTCTATTTTAAAGTTATTTTGTGTTATTATTCGTATACGTGTTGGTGAAAAAAACATGCAAAATACATTCCTTTGCTCTATCCCAAACCCTTAAGTAGGAAAGAAATTGATCACAAAAAACACAATAAAGGATGTTTTCTTTCCCCAAGTAAAACGTAATACAAAGTTTGAAAGGAATGCATTTCGATGATAGAGAGAAATATATAAACTTATATTTGTTTTCTCGGTTCATAGCTTTTTGTATGAAAAATTCGAAACCAATAATCGGAATCGGAGAACCGTCTATTACTTTAAAAGATTTTTTGAGATATCAGAAGGAAAAGGAATATAAATCAAGCAACAGTCTGTTTGTATTTTCGTATGTACAAAAATGAAATTTCATTGCAAAACTAGAAAAAAAATCTTTTTACTAAAATATATAACTATTATAAAAAAATGCATTTATATACCTATTATGCCAAATAACTGTTTTTCGAACTAAATATAATAATTGTTGCTGATGAATTTTTAAAACTGTTTAAAGCAAATGTATATGTTATGTATATGAGATGTGTTTTTCATTTAATGAAAAAAAAATATTAAAATTATTGCTTTTACAAAAAATACTTTAGTATATTAGTTAAGTTACTTATTAGTTTCATGTTCATATCATATAATATGATTGTTATATAAATTTCTAAATTTCTCCTTTCATTCGATTAAGATTTTTCGACTAAACCTACTTTATTCTGCAAATACGGTAACGAAAAAAAAAGATCTAAAATACTATATTTCTTCCCTCTGCCACGCGATAAATCTTCTCCAAATCGCAGTAAACATGCATGCATCAATTAAATTAAATTACAAATTTTCAATATCACGTAAATCTATGTTTGAGAACAATGTATGAATGTATTCTGTGTTCATTACTTTATGTGCGAAAAATGCAAAATCAATAACCACAATTGTATTAACGTATATTTTATGCATCAAATAAAACAATTTTGAAATTTTCTTAACAATGTACTTTTACAACGGAGAACAATATATGAACAAATTCTATGTTTATAGATTTTTGCATGAAAAATTCGAAATCAGTAAACGGAATCTTGGAACGGTATATTTGATGCATCGACTAAAACAAATTGCGAAGTTTGATAACCTTGTATTTCATGAAGGAGGATAATATATGAATGTATTATATATTCGTAGCTTTTCGTATGAAAAATTGAAATAAAATTCCCGAAATCATGGAACAGCATATTTCATGCAGGCAGTGAAAAGAAATATGAAAGTTTGATAACCATGTACTTTCATGAAAAACAAAAATATATGAATGTTTTCTATGTTCCTAGCTTTTCTTATGAACGTATTAAAACAAATAACCAAAATCGTAGAACCGAGCATTTTTTAAGGTTATTTTGAGATATCCGTAGATATCCAAAAGAAAGAAACATAAATCAAACAACAACCTATTTAATTTCATTATTGATAGAAAAGACCTTTCATTGAAATACTAAAAAAAATCATTTAAGGAAAAAAATGTAACCAATTGATTTCAATGTCAAGTGACAAACTAAATTTTTTTCAAAAAAAGCTGAAATTCATTTGCTTGATAATTTTGAATGACCTGTTCAAAATATGGTTAGAATTTCTATTTACATATACCCTATATGGCCATTGATGATCGGCCATTTTCAATTGTAGACACTTTGTCGAATATTTATATATATATTTGTCGGATTTTTCTGGAACTTTAGGATTATTAAGAATATGTTTGACTTCATATTTACAATGGCGGTTTGATAAGAAGGACAATCAGGGGGCTAACAAAAAATCAAAGAAAAAGAATAATGTTTGGGATCTCCCTGTAAAAGAATGCACGAAATTATGTATTGCTATAGCTTAGGAATATATGGAGATTGTACAATACATGTATTCCTTTCTGGAAGAATAGAACGTATATTCAAGGAAATATATCGGTTTTTTTTTTTTTTTAAGTTGAAACATTTTTGCATATTTTTTTGTTTATATCATGCAGGGTTCTTTTTTTTATCAAATTTAGCGCCAGTTTCAGAAAATTTGACAAAATGTAGTAGAAATAATATGGTGTAATTGGAATGTAAATATATTAAAAATTGATGATGATGAAATAATATGATGAAAAAAATATGATATATGTGCATTTGAATGAAATATTTTTTTTATGAGAATGCGTTCACGAATATAAATCCAACAGCAGTCTATAAATTTTACCTTATCCATAAAATTGGATTTCATTGGAAAATAACAAAATGGGTATCAAAAAACATGTAAATAACATAAACAGTTTAATACACATTATGTTTTACTTTGTCCAAAGGAAATATTTTGATTTGCGTGTTATTTTTCAAACAACTAGTTAATAAAAATGTATACTATATATAGTTTCTAAATTAGCAAAAAAACACTTTTTAATGCACTTGAAATCCAGTTACCGAAATCAGAGAATCGTCTATTTATTGGACAGATATTTTATGATACCTAAAAAAAGTAATAAAAGACAAACAGTAATCTACTTACTTTGCATTACTGACATTGCTGATAAAAAGGAGATTTATTTTGAAAACTTAAAAAGAAAGCTACTTTTCCAGTATTGGAGGGAGATGGAAATTTTTCATTAATAATTTTCGTGAAACCTATTCAAGGTTTTATATACTCAATAAATTTTTTTCAATATTTATAGAATTTATTTAATATAAAGAAGCCAGATATCTGTTTTTTGTGCAAACAAAACTAAAAGCAAATACCTTTCAGAAAATACGGTAAAATTTGGCGCATTGAACCGAATTTACTGATACGAGAGCAATGGAAAGGAGACAACGCGGTTATCAAATGGCAAAAATTGCCTAAAACTCAATAAGTAATTTATTTATTAAAAAGTGGAATACAACAGTCTATTTCAAATTGTTTCATTAGTCATGTTGTAACGCTCGAACAATACGCACTCCATCATATTTGTTCTCCTTTTCTTTTTTTCTTTTCCTTCAAAAGAACTGACAAGCTGAGTAAATTAGACTTGACGAGAGAAAAGAATGTTTAAAAAGTGGTTGCCGACAAGGCATTTGTGCTATGCTGTATTTTAAATTAACTGAGTTAAATTGTAAATAGTAACATGTAAATAGGATGTAAATATTAAAACTTATTAATCGATGATAAGTTATCAAGTTTTATTTCGTAACATAAGATAGTTTCCACCCTGGATTCTGAATAATATGTTACAGAAGTGGCTCCCCAACGTGGGGCACGAAGAGAAGCAAGATATGAAGATAAGTATTATTTTAAATTGTGTTAAACTGCTTTAATAAGAAAATTTAGATACTAAAGTACAAAAATTTATACAAAAGTACTTTTGATTCATGCGGAATCTGTGGATTTTTGAAAATTGTATTTGATTCGTTCAGAATCGAAATATTTTGGAATTGTTCTATTCAGATTGAATGGTATTTTCCTTAGAATCGAAATACGTAAAGTCGTCTGCAGCTTCAAGTATTTTAGTATCTGAATTAAATGAAGATATTCATAAGAGAAATAATTCTAATAATTATTTTTGAAAAATAAAAATCGTTTGCTTTATTTTATACATTTATATAGTTGCACTGAGCTATTTATTATGAAGTTATTATTGTAAATGAGTGCTTGGCATTATTTAATTATTATATGATTGATATTATTGTGTAAGAAAAAAAAAAGGCAAATAGTTGGTGTCATTATATTGAGTTTTGAAAGATATTATATGTTATTTATGTTCTATATATGTTAAAAATTACGTATTTTGCTAAGAGTTATTCGTAACACGAATTAAGTTTGAAGTTAGCTAAAACATATTTAGTTCAAATGATGGCGTTTCTTTCAAAGGGTAAGAAAATTTATTTAATCACATTAGCTTCAGAATTAAAAGTAGAAGTAAGTAGCGATGATAAAGTCCTCGAATTACGTGATAAAATTGTAAACAGTGAGGCATTTAAAGATAACATAGATTTTGTACAGGGAATTTATGAAAATATCGTAGAAGAAAGAAAGACTCTTGAGGAAGAGAAAAGTTTACCCGAAGAAAGAGAATTTGAGCTACAGAAGCTCAGGTTTGAAGCAGGAACAAGAGATGTTGTTGCAAATACAAGCAACCCTCTAGAAACTTCTTCAATACGCGTTGACTTGAAAAAGGTTTTACCCGATTTCAATCCAGAAAAGGATGATATGAATTTATTTTTAATAACTTTTGAGAGGCAAATGAAACTTTTAAAGGTTTCTAAAGAACTGTGGATCACGTATTTGATTGGAGTCCTTCCAAATGAAATCGGTAAATTAATAGCGCGTGAACCGGAAGAAAAATTTGAGGATTATTCTTATATTAAAGATATATTGTTGCAGAGGTTCAAGTTAACTGCAGAAAGGTTTAGAGTTTTGTTTAGTCGACATCCAAAGCGAACCGATATTAGCTGGAAAGAATATTATTTTGAAATTAGAAGCTATTTTGAGGGATGGCTATCTGAATTAAATATAAATTCCTTTGAAAAATTATCGAAATTAATTATTGCTGACCAATTAAAGAAAAAGGTTTCCCCTGATTGTAAAGAACATTATTTAGATCAATGGGAGAATTTAACAGATCCTGTTGAATTAGCTGAAAAGTTAGATTTATATGATAATTTGAGGTCACACAAAGTAGAAATAAAGAGATCAAATAAAATCAGTGAGGTCGAGAATTCTAATCGCTTTGAAAAAACGCCTTTAGATTTTAAAAGAAATGATTTTGGTAAAATTGGCAATCAAAAAGAGTCCAAGAGAAATAAAATTAATTACCCTTCAAATTTAAATCTACCAATGTTAAGTTGCTATGGTTGTGGAAAGCAGGGAGTTATTAAATCCAAGTGTCCAACCTGTTCTCCGAAAAATGTACCGGTGCACTTTCAATCACTAGAATTTCGTACATGTAATATGCAAACATCACCAACATTATTGGTAAAAATAAGCATAAATGGTCTCTCTGGCACAGCTTGTGCTGACACTGGCGCAACACATTGCGTTGCGGGTGAAGGTTTGTATTCTTTATTAAAAGACCAAGGTGTGAAGTTTGAAAAAACGCAAATGATCGTAGTCTTAGCGGATGGGCTACAAAACACTACCGAAGTTTATAAAACAGAAGTTCATGTTAAAATTGAAGGTCGCGACATTAAAACAACACTTTATGCTCTGCCGAATGCCAGAAATAATCGTACAATTTTAGGAATCGATTTTTTACGCAAAGCAAAAATTGTTTTGGATGTAGTAAATCAAGAATGGTTCTTCACTGATAGATGTAAGTGGAAGTATAGATTCGCTGAAGATACATATAGACCTCCCAGTGAATTAGCGATAAAATCCGTTGAATTAGACACCGTTTTTCTTAGAGAAGATGAAGGTAGACATCTCACTTCAGAGCAACAAGTTAGGTTGAATGAACTGCTTGAAAAATTTACTAGTAGCTTCCAACTAGGGGAAGAGGCTACACCTAAAGTTAAACATTATATTGATACTGGATCACATCCTCCTGTAGCAGTAACCCCTTACCGCATTTCACCTGCGAGAAAGGAAATTTTGCGTAAAGAATTAGACGAATTACTCTCTAAGGGTATAATCGATGAGTGCGAGTCTCCTTATGCCTCTCCTGTAGTATTGGTCCCAAAACCAAACGGAAAAATTCGCCTTTGCATCGATTATCGAAAATTGAATGCCATCACAAAGACAGATAATTATCCATTACCGCGAATAGATGATTTGCTCCATGAAGCCAAACATACCCCTTATATGACCACTATTGATCTGAAGTCTGGATACCACCAAATTGAAGTAAATGCTGCTGATAGAGACAAAACTGCATTTATTTGTCCATTCGGAGCTTTTCGGTACATTAGAATGCCTTTTGGATTGAAAAATGCCCCAGCAACCTTTCAGAGATTAATAGATAACTTTAGAAAGTCCCTCAAAGACATCTTTATATTGTCTTATTTAGATGATATTATAATTTTGTCGGAAAGTTTTGAGAAACATTTGTCTGACTTAGAAGCAGTTTTTAATAAACTATCAGAATTCAAATTGTATGTTAATCGTGAAAAATGCAATTTTGCTTGTCCCCGTGTTAAATATTTAGGACATTGGATAACAAGCTCTGGAATCGAAGTTGATCCTGGAAAAACCGCTGCAATTCACCAAATGCCTCCTCCTAAGTCTGTAAAACAAGTTCAATCTTTTTTGCAGTCCTGCTCCTGGTACAGACGTTTTATTCCCAAATTTTCAGATATAGCTAAACCTCTAAGTAATCTTACGAAGAAAGATGCAACTTGGAAGTGGGAAGAAGCAGAACAAAGCGCTTTCGAAACATTGAAAAGTTCATTAATCAATCCGACAGTACTAAAACAAAATGATCCGACCAAGCCCTATCTTCTTCGTACAGATGCCAGTGGATATGCTCTAGGTGCTGTCCCCCTCCAGGGTCAGGGAGAAGAAGAGCATCCAATAGAATATGCAAGTCGTTTGTTAACTGCACCAGAAAGAAACTATTCTACCACCGAGCGCGAAGCACTTGCTGTCATTTGGGCTTTAAATAAATTCCGTGGCTATATTGAAGGACATGAAATAACAGTTGCCTCCGATCATCAACCCCTAAAATGGCTGATGAGTTTAAAGTCACCGTCAGGCAGACTAGCCCGATGGGCTTTGCAGTTACAATCTTTCAACCTCAAGATTGAATATATCCCTGGAAAAGCAAACGTTGTTGCTGATATGTTGTCTCGACCTATTTGCAGTCATGAAGAACCTTCTTGTGAAATTTGCACAATTTCGATTGATATGCCTATTAGATCTCCTAAAGATATCCGAGAAGTGCAATTAAAGGATGAAGATTTAAAGAAAATTATCGTAGCGTTTGAATCTAAAGAAAATAATACAGATTTTGCTAATTGGACTGAACGTGGTTACCTCTTAAACCAAGGAGTCTTATATCGTTACTCTCCAGAATCAGATTCAGAAGAAGCACAATTGGTTGTTCCTGTTCAAGAACGGAAAGAAGTCTTGAAGAATTACCATGATTCACCGACCGCAGGCCATTATGGAGCCGAGGGAACCTATTACAGAGTATCCCAGAGATATTACTGGACCGGAATGAGAAAAGATATCGCAGATTATGTTAAACATTGTGTAGAGTGTATTCGTTATAAAGCGAGTAACCAAAGACCTGCTGGACTTTTACAAACACCTGTTCATAGTCAAAGATTTGAGACCCTCTCAATAGACTTATTTGGACCCTTGCCAGAAACAGCAGATGGGAAAAAGTGGATTTTTATAATTGAAGACTGTAGCACAAAATGGGTAGAACTTTTTGCATTAAATAACGCAACAGCCACGGAATGTGCTGTTACCTTAATTGAGGAAGTGTATTTAAGATATGGTTTTCCAAGAAAAATCATTAGCGACAATGGTCCGCAATTCATCAGTGCTGTGATGCAACAAGTTTGTTTTCTCTTAAAGATAGATCAAAGTTTAACTCCGGTGTACCACCCTCAAGCAAATCCGGTTGAAAGAAAAAACCGAGATCTAAAACCCCGCTTAGCGATGCTAGTTGGAGATGATCATACAACTTGGAGTGAAAAATTACCAGTAATCCGTTTTGCCCTTAATACTGCAAGATGTAGTTCCACAGGTCACACAGCTGCATATTTAATGTTCGGTCGTGAATTACGTACCTCCGATGATGTTGCTCATGACTTACGCCCTGTAATTGCGAATGATAATTTCATACCCGAAATAACTCCTTATTTAAAAAACTTTGCTAAAATTACTATGCAGATAAGAGATCGCATAGAACAAAGCCAAGATAAGCATAAATATTATGCTGACAAACATTTAAAAGCTTCTGAACAATATAAACCAGGTGACCACGTCTGGGTTACTTTGCATCCGATTAGTCAAAAGAAAAATAACAAAACAACTAAATTCATGCCCCGTCGAGATGGCCCATATGTTATTTTAAAACAAAGATCTCCTACTTCTTATACCATTGCCACTAAAGAAAACCCCTTTTCTCCCTTAGGAAATTATCATATATCAGCTTTGTGTCCTTACACGCAAGATGATGGTGGATCTTCTAAAGGCTTTATTCGTCCTAGAGGCAGACCCGGGAAACGTCAGACATCCAGCCAGCAAATATTTACGAAAGGATCACAAAACACGAGAAACATAGAGGATTTTAGGCACCAGAAAGCATCCCGAAGGAATCCACCCAGGAAATGCACACTGCATCTGAGGGACCAGTAATGCAGTGTGAGGGGAAGAGTGTAACGCTCGAACAATACGCACTCCATCATATTTGTTCTCCTTTTCTTTTTTTCTTTTCCTTCAAAAGAACTGACAAGCTGAGTAAATTAGACTTGACGAGAGAAAAGAATGTTTAAAAAGTGGTTGCCGACAAGGCATTTGTGCTATGCTGTATTTTAAATTAACTGAGTTAAATTGTAAATAGTAACATGTACATAGGATGTAAATATTAAAACTTATTAATCGATGATAAGTTATCAAGTTTTATTTCGTAACATAAGATAGTTTCCACCCTGGATTCTGAATAATATGTTACAATGTTTATTAATTTTATGCCTTTAAGTTTAAAAATTTGTCAAAAAATGAGATGGGAATTTTCAAGATTGTTGAACTGTGAATTTGAGAATCGCTTTAATCCCTCAACGAAAATAGATGTTAATAGTCTACTATCTCCTTAGCAGTTTCCTCCGTACAGATTAAAAAAATTACGATAACTCTAACTTCGTAATCTTTTAACGTAATGATTGCTACAACTTCAGATCAGTTCATGTCTGTTCAGGTTATTTATTCCTTGTATCTCAAAAAAAAAAAAAAAAAATACTAATTTTAAATTATAACGTTGCCGAGTAAAACATTCCAGAAAATTGTTCAGCCTTTTAACCGCTTTTATACCTAATGGTTACTTGACAATTTTATGAAGTCAGGTCAGAATATAGATAAATTACGATTATGTAACCGTTTTCACAAGTAATCGTTTCAATAACTGCAAATGTTGCGCAATGAAGAAACACGGTTTTCAAAATTAATAGAAATTACGTAAAATATGGAGCTGCAAATTTATTGTTAATTAATTGCAAGCTTTCTATGTGATATATTTGTGTGAAAGTAAAAGCAAAATCGTTAACTTAAAATTAAAATATAAACATTAAATGAATAAATAAATAAATAAAAAAATTAAAGAAAAACTTGACGTTAATTTCATTTGAAACAAACCCTTTAGGTCCTAAGAAATTTTAAATGAAATAACTGCAAAATAATGAAATTACTATTGCATGCATGAATATATGATAACAAATGAATTCTTTTCCATTTTCATATTTAATCATTATTCATTTCTTTTATTTATGAAGAAAATGATTTGCTTACAGGAAACTAAAATTTATCGTGACTGTAATAAATAAACAAACAGTTTCTTTAACTTAGATTCTAGTAAATAAAAATATTCGGTTTTAAAATGTTTTCTAAAACACTTTTTTAAGCCTTTTTTACTTGTATACAAGTAGCTGAAGAAGGCTGAATAAGTAATGAACATAAATACATGTCACCAAATAAAATAATTTTAACACTAGAACGAACAATATCGTATAACGGAAATTTGGAAACAAAGAGTATTATATTTGTTGTGTTTGAAATGTAGAGAAGATGATAAATTGTTTAAAGTCTTTTCAATTTATTTACTTATTTATTTATTTTCTCTTTTTGCAATGGAAATAGAAACATTGTTGCCGCTTCAGATAATAAAAAACATGTCATCTTTAAATAGACACATATATTGAGAAACATTTCAAATTTAAATTTGTCAATGTTTTATATTAATTAAACACTAAAAGGATTTCCTTTTCAATTTTAGTTTCTTGGTTCTTTTGTATGATATATATTTTCTTTATCAATTTAAAGAAATAGATAATCAGACAATGAAACAATGTTAAGATACATTAAAATGTATCTTAATGCTGTGTTATTTTTTTTTAAATAAAAGTCTGATTATTAATTTTTATAGTGATATTTATGAACTGAGACGTAGAAAGTTTTTATATTTTTAAAAGTATTCTTCTTTATTTTAAGAATTCAAATTTCTGAGAATTCATTTTTTTATAGATGATTTTTTTATCACTTAGTTGCATAAGCATTAGCATTTTTAAATATATAAAATAATATGTTGATTCAAAAATAAGCATATAAAAAACCCTAAAAAAATAATAATATGCATTATCGTACTTAAATTAAAAGAACTTAAATTGTTCAAATCTTACTTATTTAAATTTTAATTATCTATGGTGTAATGGTCCAAAACATTTCATAGCTAAAAAAAACAGTTTTATAAAAAGTGTTCTTCATTTCGCCAATTTTTTTTTTTTTTTTGAGTGCACCATTTTGCAAAAAGATGTATTAAAAATATGCAGCAAACTTTTAATTATCAGATAAATAAATTTATTATTAGATTATTTACAAATGTTAAAACTTATGTTAATATAAAAATAAACATAGCAAAAAACATTGTTTCAAAGAAGAAAATACATTTCTGTAAAATTGTGGTCGTAAGATGCAAACCTGGTGTTCCGTATAGAAAAACTATTTGTCATGCTGCCTATTATCATCACTGAATGTTTATTTCATATATTTAAAAACATTCTGAAACATCGTTTTGAGTAAAAATATCTATAGCAGCCTGAATAAATTACTGCCTTATCAACTTAAAATCTTTCAATCCTTATTTTAAAATTAAACCATTTAGTAATGGAGAAGCAAGAAAATAACTCATTCCTAAAAAAAGGGTAAAAAAAAAACTGCATTAGAATGTTGCGATCAGACAGCTGTTTCGGTGGTACTAAAACTCTATCATCAGCGCGAAATCAAAGGAAATAAAACTATATGCATACAAATATTTAAATAAAGAGAAAGAGGCAAAGAAGCTCGCAGTAAAAGTCTAAAAGGAAAGGAGATTTTTTCCTTGAATCCCTATATTTTCATCATTTAAGGCATATTAAAATTAATGTGTATAATTTAATTCGTTTTACACTGATTATGAAGTTTAAAAACTCTGGAAAAAGCTACCTGCTGACAAGATTATAACGAAACTGTTTTTTAATCTACGAAAGCACTGATTTTAAATAAGGCACCAAACATTTTTGCCTCAATAGATGAATTGTAACCTGTGTGTGTTCATATTTGACTTTAGTGTGTTTCATCGCGTCTAATTTGCTTTTTATTTTTGTCTGTGTGCTGACAGAACTTTGCCACACTGTAAAAAAACGACATTTTTACAGTACGAAGTACTGTTCATCTCCCGCACAAACTCGATCGCAGTGAATGTGCTGTATTTTTCTTTGGTTTTCAGACTATATTAACATGGAAAATACAAGAGTTGCATAAAATTAACAGCACAATGGGCTGGCAATTTGGACGCAAAGTTTAAACAGCACAAACTGCTGCCGTCCAAATTGCCAGCACATTGTGTTGTTAATTTTACGCAACTACTGTATTTTCCATGTTAATATAGTCAGGAAACCAAAGAAAGATACAGCACATTCACTGTGATCGAGTTTGTTCTGGCAAATTTACAGTGGTTTTTTTACAGTGCATGATGCTGTTGAATTTTACACATGGAAAATAAATCTGTTGCGAATGTCGATAAATGTCTTTAGTTTTATTGAAGTATCATGTAGATTTTTTAGATAAATAAGATACTCTGCATTTTTTAACCCGTTAGCACATGCGCCTACATTTGTAGCCTTAGCAGACGCGTGGTATAAATCTCACCCCATTTTGACCCCATTATATTTTTTGCTAAATACGTTTTAAAAACGAATCTACTGCTATATATTGTAAATAACTTTATTTACTTTATTTTAGGGAGGGAATCATGCTTTTCATATTTATTTTTAGATTTTGTAGCAGTTTTTGTAAAAATCCGGGTTTTTCCTAGAAAATATGGAAACATTTTGTTTTACCCCTTAAAACATGAATTATTTCACAAAATGGATATTATTTAGATACTAATTACCTTTCATCAATATATACAAGTAAATTTTATATTACTCTTTCATAAAAAATCATTTTATTGTGTGTTATCCTTTCAGAACGTATCGAAATGAAACGCTTGTGCACGTGCGGGATTATTTTATCCCAAGAGCCATATTTCTCCCCTCCTAGTGAACAAAGAAATGACATTTTCACTCACCCATTCTGTACCTTGACCTTGAAAGGTACAAGGCTGATCAGAGTCGTCCTCAAAAAAATTATCCTTTTTTTTTCGAAGAAAAAATGTGTTTGAGGTAGATTTTATCCCAGCTCGTGTGCTGATCGGTTAAATAATTTTATTACGAATGTAGGTTATATTCATATTCAAGGCTGGAATAGCACAGTTGAAGTTTGTTCCAACAGAGCAAAAATTCTCCAGACCAGGAACCGAACCTGGATACTTGGCGAATGTAGATTACTTTGTTGCACTTCATTATATATGTACTCCTGATCTGTACTCCTGATTTGTTTTTTTTATATTTTCGAGCTATTTTAATGTTATTCTGTATACTTCTTCGTATATTATTTGGAGAAGGAAACATACAAAATGCATTTCTTTCGTCTATCGCAAATCCTTATGTATAAAAGAAATTGGTCACAAAAAACACAATAAACGATGTTTTCATTAGTCAACTAAAACGAATTGCAAGGTTTGAAAGCAATGTATTTTGATAACAGAGAGCACTATATAAAATCACATTCCTTTTTTCGGTTTATAGCTTTTTGTATAAAGAATTCAAAACTAATAATTGAAATTGGAGAACAGTCTATTTATTGTAAGGATATTTTGAGATAGCTGAAGGAAAAGGAATATAGATCAAACAAGAGTCTATTTGTATTTCCTTATCTGAAAAAATGAGATTTCATTGGAAAATTGCAAAACCAAAAGTGTTTTATAACAATACATTACTAATATAAAAAATGCAGTCACCTATTATGCCAAATAAATCTTTTACGAAATATAATAATTATTGCTCGTAAGTTTTTAAAACAGTTTAATGCAAATGTATATGTTATGAATGTCAATAAATGTTTTTCATTTAATGGAATTTAAAATTCTAAAAAAATATTTATTTTACAAAAAATATTTTAATATATTAGTTAAGTAATTTATAAGTTTCAAGTTCGTATTATATGATATGATTTTTATATAAATATCTCATTTCATTTTATCAATATTTTTTGAATAAAACTAATTCATTCTGCAAATACCATAACGAAAAAGAAAATCTGAAATATATTTCTTTTTCCCCCTCACATTATAAATATTCACAAAACCGCAATATACTATACTTCATGCATCAATTATAATAAATTACAATGTTTCAATATCATCTAAGTTTATGATAGCGAACCATACATGAATGTGTTCCATGTTCATTACTTTATATATGAAAATGCAAAATCAATAACCACAATTGTATTAACTTATATTTGATGCATCAATAAAAACAAATTGCGCAGTTTTATAACCATGTACTTTCATAACGGAGAACAATATATGAATGTATTATATGTTCGTAGCTGTTCGTATGAAAACTTGAAATAAAATTCCGGAAATCATAGAACCGCATATTTCATGCAGAGAGATGACAAAATTGGAAAGTTTGATACCTATATACTTTTATGACGAAGAAAATGTATGCATGTTTTCTAATTTCGTAGCTTTCTGCATGAAAAATCCCCAAAAATTATCGAAATCGTAGAGCCGTACATTTATTTGAAGGTTATTTTGAGATATCCTTAGATATACAATATAAAGAAATGTAAATCAAACAACAATCTATTTTCATTATCGATAAAAAAAAAAGTCTTTTAACTGAAATACTAAAAAAAAAATACCTTTAAGCAAAAAAAGCAAATTAATATAAAAATTCAATTCAATATCAGTTATGACGAACAAACATTTTTTCTTGAAAAGAAGACGAATTTGTTTTGCGCGACTGGGCATAGGACATTTGACATGCTTTGAGGCCTATAGCAACTGTGGCTTTTCGCCTCGTATGTTCCTTATTATACACAGAAACAGTAACAAGCCACAACAACTTTATTTTATTTCCCAATTACATATTTATATAATTACAAATGGACATTCACAATTGCATCCATGTCTTACCCGGGGATTCGAACGCGAGCCCCCGCCGTGTTTTGCGGGATATTTTTAAATGACCTTTTAAAAATGGATAGAAGTTCTACTTATATATACATAGGTGTGACAGAGATATATCACATATACTTATTGCTTCAAAATTAATTTAATTCATTTATTTTGGCTTTCGAAACATGCCGTTTTTTCCCTTTGTTAGGTAAAATTTATTATTTAACTCGATGCGTAAAATCCATTTAGAATCTTATCAGTTCGTTTTTTTCTTCCTTTTAATATCCTCTAGAATGTAGTGCAGTAAGTTTCATTTCATTTATTTATTTTCGCTTTCTCAATAACATCTACGCCCGTTAAAAAATAAAATATAAACAGTAGAATCAGATGTACCTGCTTCTGATTTCAATGTATGTTTTTTTTTCTTTTGCATTGCCCACGTGAGATGTAATTATTTCTCATTCTTTAGTTAAGTAGGTGACCGTTGAAATAATATATCTAAAATATAAAATGAATGTTTATAGATGCGGTGGTTAAATTTCTTTTCATGTACGTTAATTTTCTTTGTCAGTTGTGTTAAAACATATCGATCTCAGTATTTCGCAATTTTAAGTTGCAATCATCGAACATAATCATTTACTTTGATAGTTTATGGCCGGCTAAGTGGCGTCTGTAATATATACATATGTAGAACCGTTTTTTTGGCAACCTTTCTGCATCACGCGATTTTATTGTTTTTTTTTTTTTTTTGTTGGGAAGCTAAATTCTGGACTAATCATTTTGGCGTGAAAATATGACCTTTTGTCTGCTTTCCGTACGCTTTTCTAATGCTAAAAGTTTGGCGATGTTGTAGCAAAGTCTGGTATGTTTCTTATGAAATCATTCACTTTAACTTCTCTTCTCAACAGGTAAAGATGTAAAAGACCTTGTGGTCTGAGGGTACGCTCAGGCGTACCCCTAATTTGTGGATTTTCTCTCTCGCCCTTTTGATATTTATAAGTAAATTATCTTTTATTATTGTGTTAAAAATGTTAAAATAAAGTTCTCTAGTACCTGTATTTCCTTGGTTGGAGTTTTTCTTATGCACTTTTTACGAACCCAATCACTTAACTGAACCACGCCAATTTCTTCGTTATAATAGTCTTTCAAATATTACATATATATATATATCTATACATATATATATATATATATATATATATATATTTCCAGATTTAAATTTTATTTTAAAAGTTTTGTTTTAAATAATGACAATTCTGTTATTTTCGTTGTTACAGCGGAAAAGGAGACAAGAATTTACACATCTTTACTGATGCCGTTTTCTCATTAAATAAAAATCTTTTGAAAATAAAACTTATATATTAAATACATATATATATATTTATATATTAAATAAAACTTGTACTTACTATAAAAATATAGTAAACGTAGAACTTTCACCCATAAATCTCTTACATTTCTATATAGTTGCCTCCAAATAATATTGAATAATTTTAAATTCCCTTGGTAATGAATTTGAGAAGCTGATCTCAAAAGGAAGCAAAATAGTTCAGCGAGTGATGTCCAAGGATGCTAGTTTAACTTCCCTTTTCATTTAAAAATTCCGAATTCATAACGGATTTGACCACAAAATTTTAAGAATAGGAAAAAGTCTCTTCGGAAATACAAGAATGCACTCTACCATCCACAAATTACATCCGCGATCTTGTAAATAAAAATAAACTTTAACCCTTCACATCACGACGTGCACAGAAGTGCCAAGTTGCCACTAATCCTCCTTAATATGTGGGTTAATTTAACCCTGGTTTAACATATTTCACACCAGAATCTTTTTTCACAGATGAAATTAAATATGTTCCACATAGAAAACTGGAATTAAATAAATAAAGATTCATCAAATAAATTTTCTGGTTCGAAACGTTGTTAAACTGGGTCAAATTAATCCACGTATTACGGAAGATTAGTGGGAACTTGACACTTCTGCGTGCAATATCTGGCACATACCTTAAAACAGAATAAATATTATTATGTTCCATTAATTTGGCCAATATGATCTCTATTCCCGAACAAGAACAGTCCAAAGGATAGAATAACACTTATTTTGTCCGTGTCAGATGGCTTCATTTGACAAAAAAAAAAATTAGAATTTTTCCTTCGGAAACAGAAACAATTTCGATCAAGCTATTAAGGTAAGATTTATTTTCATTATTTATACTGAATACTTAAAAATACTAATATAGAAAATGTTGTAATGTATTAAGCAGATAAAATTAATTATTTTAAGTTAACTCAGTTGCAAAATATATAGCAATATAATATTTTAAAACCCAAATTGTGTACATATGGCACACACAATAAAATGTCAAATTTTAGCTGAAATTTTGAAATTTAATTTTTTTTTACTATTTATTTTTTTTTCATAAAAATAGAAAAAATAGTGCAGTGAAGGATTAAAGTCCCCGGGCACGCAACAACATTCCAATTATCCATGCCACAGCGGGACAAACTTTAACTCTTAAATGCGCGATTTTTTATTTTGTTTAGAAAAAAATATATATCATCCCCTGAAAGGGGATATAAGGAAAAATAATGAAAAATAAAGGAAAAATAATGAAAAAATATCGGAGATAGATTTTTCATATAATACGTCAATCTTTTCTTCTGTTGCACATCAGCAATATAAGTAAACATTACTGTCGTGTGGCTGTTTTACGCTAAAATATTGCAAATTGGTAAATATTTTAATAGTATGTCTCCAAATACCTTATTTTATATAATTATTTATTTTATAAAACTTAACCATTAACTCTTTAATTCCCATGATAGAATACGTTCTAGAAATTACGTAGTTCAGAGAATCTGACTTTTCACCAGAAAGTTTCAGTGTTTAATTTCGCTTTATATAAATACTGTCTGTCTGTTATTAATTAAAGTCTGTTAATAATGCCTGTGATTAATTAAAGCAAATATTGCTATTTTAATTTTCTGGTGTGAATTAGCTATATACGAATTAAAAAAATCTATTAAATTCAAAACACTGTTGTTTGCATATATGCAAAGATGCACACTAAAGGGTTAAACAGATGATACCATATATATTCAGTCAAAACTGTTCCGAAACGCTCGAACAACCTCTGTGCAAAAAATTTAAACGCTACTCAAATGAAAAATATGTTTGCTATATTTTTGTCAGTTATTTTCATATATTTATTAACTATCGATTTTGCGAATAGATAATCAGGTAATAACTACGAGTTCGTTAATTCCATGTACTGTAATTTCCAGCGTATAACCAGCGTATCAAAAAAATCATGTTTGGACCCAGATTTTTTTTTTTTTTTTTTTTTTTTTTTTTTTTTTTTTTTTTTGAAAAATCTAACATTTTAAATCGCGGTAAATATTTTACTTCAATTTTTAAATAAAAATTCTTGGTCCAAACATGATTGCTTGATCCGCCGATAATACGCAGTAAATTACGGTAGTATATAGTAAATTAGATTTCAAAGGTAAAAGGACTAAAAACGATTTAAACAATTCTTTAATAGTTTATTCCTGTGTTTGCATTGCTGGAAACATTATTTCAGGAAGTCTAAATGGTTTTGGGAATTTTTTTTAACATACAATTCCATATAAATATGTAAAAGATAATGTTGCTCTAAAGCAAATATTTTTCTAATGAAATAAATAGGTGATTATATCAAAAATTCAAAACTCAAGAATTCAAGAATAATAAACCGATTATATTTTTCCTGAAATATCTTTTCAGAATGACACCAATTGTTATTTTCACTGAGTTTAAAAAATGGCTTCTATTAACTCACCAACAACGCTTCAATATTTGTATTTCTTTCTGCCTGGGGTGCTTAACATGTTCAACGCGATGCTGGTCCCTGGGGACCGGCATTGATCTGTTCGTTAAGGCGATGCCGGTCCCTAGGGACAGGCGGTATAAATTTATAAAAATAATATATGGTATAATTTTAAAAACATTTTTCACTTTTTTAATGTATTTTATTAAAACATTTCATACATAAAAAGTGTTTTCCTTCAGAAGAATTACAAAAATATATATCTGTATACCAAAATTCTGTTTTATAAAAATATATTTCTGTAATTCTCGGTAAATCCGTTGAAACATTAAAAAAATTGGAAAAAAATTAGAAAAATAACAGCTTTACTGTTTTTTTTTTTTTTTCATTGTACTCAAAAATAAATAAATAAATAAATAAATAAACAATTTGCGTTTTTCCACAATTTCTCTGTATGCTGTGGCTTAAACGGAAATTAAAGTAAAATTAGTGTCCCGTTTAACGTGTTAAGAAATACAATGAGATTCAATGAATAGTTTTATTTGAGACGTGATAAAGCTTCATTTATGATTAGGTTTTCTTTTTTGACCTGCTGCTTTTCCAGAAAATGTCATGTACCAAAATCCATACAATCTTTATGAAGAAACTTGGCAGATTGTTTTTACAGCCAAGCAAAATTTCAGAGTGGGGCATTTAGTACGTGATCTAGTCAACAGAAATTGAGTTCTTGTCAAATGAAAATAATCTTTACTTTGTTCATGATAGATCTATTTTTTAAAATATATTATCTATTTTTTTTTGTTTTTTTTTTATTATGTTACCAATTTTTCTTTAAAGAATTTCAATACAAATATAATTAACTATTATTTTAACACAATCAAACTGATTGGTAAATTTATCATATAAATTGAATATTTCCAACTGAGCGAAAAAAATTGTGTTAAGGGGTCAGATACCCATTAAAGCGTCCAAAAATCGATTTTTTTAATAGCTTATAATTAAATAGGATACATTAGAAACATTTAAAAACAAACCCCATGCAAAAATTCGGATTGGAAGAGAAATTATGTCTAAAACACCTTGATCTTTTCCTATATGATCAAAAGGTGATTTAATCCTTAAAGTCAATTTTCAAAACAGCGATTTTGATCATTGCGCGCAGGATTTCTGAAAAACGGTTATCCAGAATTTCAGGAATTTTTCGGTGAATGTATTAAAAGTACAGAATCACAAAATGACCTATTATTATGTTTCTCAAGTAAGAAGTTTAGATTTCACGGCTACTATTGTCAGCCATTCAAATAGGAAAAATCTTGTGTGCAATGCATGCAGGAATAAGTCTTTCGTAAAAATTGTATTATCTTTAATATATATATATATATATATATATATATATATGTGTGTGTGTGTTGGTGTGTGTGTGTGTGTGTGTTGGTGTGTGTGTGTGTGTGTTGGTGTGTGTGTGTGTGTGTGTGCCCTTTTTAACAACTTTAATTGATAAAATAAATCGTTCCTGACATTTATTTTCCATTTTATAATTAAAAGTCATTTACTTAAAGAGAGACTGCAATTCTTACAGAAGACATTTTTCCATGTATTTTATCGGCTGAAAGGGTACCTGACCACTTAGGAACAAATAATACTAATTGGTACTTGTATAATTTACTGTCAACCACTTTCTATGAAAGGGTACCTGGCCACTAAAATAATAGTTTTTTTACATACCCACCGTTTATATAGAGTTCCTTTACCTGCGGTTTTTTCTGTTGAGCTGTCCACACGACAGGCCAGATGTTATTACGATTAAGGTTATCTGAGCGAAATATGCTCGCCTGTTGTCAGCCTAGTTAGCATAAACGAGCATTGGCAACGTACGCCAAGGATCTGGGTTCGATTCCCGGGATGGGCATTTTATCGCTGAGTTGGAAATGTTCATTTCGTACAAATAGGATTATATATGTAAATCTGATATGACCCAATGAAATGGTTTCCGTGATAATCGTGATAAATACTTTGTAACGTGATAAAGTTATTATTATTTTCTTTTTTGCATGACTGATTTTCCATAAATGTCATGAATGGCGAAATCCACATGTTCTTTTTGACGAAACTTAGGAGATTGTTGTAGCCTAAAGATAACTTTTATCGTTAGACATGTAATGTATGATCTTGTCAATAAAGATTGAACGCTTGCCAAAAGAAAATAATATTTACTCCATTCTTGCGAATTTTTTTTTTAATGTGTTATCGTTTCCATTTAAAAATGTATTAAACTTTTTTCTTTCAACGATATATTATCGATAGCTTTTTTAAAAATATATACTTGGAAAAGAATATCCACTAACTTGAGTGATAATCTTTAAAATAACATTTTGGATGTCGAGAGCATCTGCATTAAGCTTTCGGATTTGATTCAGACGCTTCCAACATTTCACACTAACATATTGTCTTCTTTTAACACACTTTAAGGCTGTTCTCAAATCCAAAAGCGCAACTTTATGACATAAGTTTTAATTTATATTTGTTCGGAAATGCATAAAACTAGCGGGTGTTGTTGTTCAAAAACTATGTCATCGAACTGTTTTTTTCCAATTTTTGTCAAACGCAATAGATCTTTCAGAAAATAGTGCCAAAGTCGGCGTTTTGAACCGAATTTCCAGACGGAGAAAGAAAAACCAGTCAGTGAACGGCGAAAAATGCGTTCGTCACGTGATCAAAATCGCTTATAACTCCATAAGTAATTTATTGATCAAAAAATGGAAAACACAGTTCGATTCCAAATAGCTTCCATGGTCAGGCTTTCCACTTTTATATCTTTCCGTTAAAAGTGAATTTGTAAATGTGTCAAAACGTTTTGCGCTTGTTGAGCAGAGCAGTAGAGAACAGCCTAAAATGGATGAAGTTTGTCAGAATCGCTTCTAATACCTAAGCAACCAATTTTGTCGAATCTTTCTTGGGAAATTCGAAAAAATGCTTTATTTGTTGCACTACTGTACACTAAGTATTGTAGCAAAGTATATTTATCTATTTTCCTCGTTTTTTTTTTTCTTTTCAGCATGACTTTAAAATACAGATATCATAAAATAACTCGAACAAAAAAATACATCAAAGTAAAAAAAAATCAAAGTCATGAGTCGTATACATGATCCCGGACCTAAAATTGGTTGGCGAAAACATTTTAATTTCTTAAAATGTAGAATGAGGAATTCGTAAAAAAATGTATATATATTTGAGTAGATCCCATGTCTAAAATTGAAAAACTGAAGAATAGCTAATAGTTTAAATTTGTCCTCAAATGTCTTTTAAGAATGTAACCTATCGTCATTTTTAATCCATTTGAAAAATATCTGCTATTAACAGAGTGAAAAACGTTTTAGCAAATTCCCATTTTAAATTGAAGTACAGTCATGGGGGAAAAAAAGTAAACACCCCCTACTAACTCCTCAACAAATTATCGTAGAAGAAAGTTACTGATACCGAACGATTGGAAATAAAGTCTACTTTTAAATTATTTATATAAAATTTTTGCTTAGGGATCCATATGCGTATTAAAACGAACCCAAACTTCTTTTTTTTCAATGGCAATAACCAATTTTGACAAGATATTTCATGTATTCGGTTCAAACTATGCTTAGACACCAAATTTCAAGTCATTTGAATAAGTTTTTGATTTATAAGCATTCAAAATTTAGTGCTTCTTATCTTAAATTACATTTTCATATTTTCATTACTATCTCCTGAAATTATACTCCTAATGTGTTAATTTTTTGTGTAGCAATAATACTGAAAAAGCCAAACATAAATACGTTGAATTTGCAATTTTTATAATTTTATGATATGAATTATGAAATTAATATTCGAAAAAATTATGAATTGCAACCTGCAATTGTTTTTGATGGATTTAGATTTCTTAAGTTTTGCTTTATGGAAATCCAAAATTTCACATTTTTCTTCCAGGTAGTTTTCAAATTATGCTTATGATAGAAGTGACTAGACATTTGAAATTTCTTATGCTATCCTGTAATCTAGTGGGCTTCAATGACTGCTTGAGAAGCGCTAAAGGTGCATTGATCAACTAGGGGGCTCTCTCGGTCAATAATCGCGTACCGAACTTCATTTTGGATACAGTCACTAAAATTGGCTCGTTTTAAAATAATTAATTTCTCGGCAACGTATCGTACGAATTGCATAAAAATTGGTTTTTTGGCTAATTGAAGGGTGTAAAGTTCATTTATGCTGTCAGAATTGGGTACTGCTATTGAAAAAAAAAAATAAGTTATGGTTATTAAATTTTAAGTTTTCCGAAGCCTCAATTATACAAAAATGCTCATCAATTTACGATTTTGACTTTTGGGAAGCCTACCACATGGAAAAATTCGAACAGTTTAGTAAAAGATTTGACAGATTTTAGTAAACGGTTAAATTTTCTTTAATTCGTCCTCTTCCAACACCCCCCCCTTTTTTTTCTCCGCTTTATTGGAACTCGGTCGGGATGTGAGGGTACCTTCTGGCTCTGTCTCCCCTTTCTTTTATTCCATAGTTTTATTTTTATCAATTCATAAGCACTGGTGATATTGCCTTAGAGGCTTCGAAATAGCTATATGCTTTTTAAAATTACAATTTGTGTTTTGTAAACGTTGTTTCTCTCTTTTTAATATCATCATATAACCCACATAAACAATGCAATGAAGAATGAAAAAAATTAGTAAAAAATTGTATATGACGCACAGGTTTAAAATTGGTTAATGGAAATTTCTTATACAGTAGAATAAAGAATTCGTAAAAAGAATAATATCAGATAATAAGTAGATCCTAAATTCAAAAATCAAGAACTGCAGAATAACTGTCTTTCTTGGAATGTGTTTTCAGAATGTCCCTTATTGCCATTTTTACCCGGTTTAAAAAATACCTTATATTAACTGAAAGAAAAATGTTTATAGCAATTGCTCTTTTTAATTGAGGTACTTAATAAAAACAATGAGATCCAATGAATAGATTTATGCTTTGTTTGTGACGTGATAAAGCTTGTTTTAGGATTTTTTTTCTTTTCTTCTATTTCATTTTCAGAAAATTTCATTAATGGAAAAACGTTCATAATCTTTTTGAAGAATCTAACTTACAGGAAAATTATAGCTTTGGGTATTTAATACATGATCTTGTAATCAGAAATTCAGTTCATGTGAAAAGAAAATAATCTTCTTTTCTTTCTTGTAAGACTTAAATGCCAAAATCGACATAATCGTTTTGAAGGAACCTAGGAAATTGCTTACATCAAAATTTTAGCGTTAGGCATTTAATATATGATCTAGTGAACAGACATTGAGATATTTTCAAAAGAAAATACTCTTCTCTTCGTTCATGGAAGCCATTTTTTAAAAATTTATTTATGTCAAAGATGAAGTATCTATTTTTCTTTCCATGATATATTATTGAATTCTTTTTCAGAAAACTACATTTGAAAAAGAAATTCACGACCTTGATTGGTAAGCTTTAAAAAAAAAACCTGTATGCAGACGATTCCGAGTTTTTAACACAAATATATTATCTTGTTTTAATATATTTCACATCGATAGCGTCTATCAGAATCATGTCTAATATCTGAGCTCTAATGCTGTCAAATGTGCATCGGAAAGCAAACATGATTCTATTACTGTTTGAATACCGTAGTATAGTTTATGAAGATATTTTTCTCAAAGTAACTTTAAAAGACAGATTCCATCATACAAACCACATAAACAATGCAATCAAGAAAGAAAAATTCAAAATCGTGGATCATACGCGACCAACCGGCCTAACATTTGTTACTGAAAATATTTTAATTTTTGATAATGTAGAATAACGAATTCGTAAAATGAATAATATAGAGTAAATACTAAATTCAAAAAGGCAGAATTGAAGAATGAAAACTAAATATAGCTATTTATGAAATGTGTTTTCAGAACGTGACCTATTTTCATTTTTCAAATGTTTAAAGACTAGTTTCTGTTAACTGAACGAATAGCGTATCTAGAAATTTCTGTTTTTACTTGAGGTACTTACTAAAAGCAATGAGTCCAACGAATAGTTTTTATGCTTTGTTTGTGACTTGACAAATATTTTCTTAACCCATTTGTGCCTGAATTTTGGCTTTCTCAAATGTTTTGGTAATATCACTTTAAAATATTGCAAAATGAACTGGAAAAATACTAAAACAAATTACACTTAAATTATTTGGTATTCATTTAATAAAATGTAAAAAAACTACATATGAGTATTTCTAGTAGAATAATATGCATAATTATATGTTTTGTCTATATTTATATTTTAAAAGTTTTTAAACTGTATATTATGTACAATAATTAGTATTTTTATGAACTAAAAAAAAATATATATATTTATTTCTATACAGAGACTAATAACGTTATAACTATTATTAATAATAAAATAAGAATAATCATATTTCTTACTTAAAAACAATTTATTTCATAAATATCTTTAAAAGGAGATTACATAAATAACTGTCTCCTAAATGTCCAACAAAAATATGTGCCCATTTGTGCCTAGAACCTTATATTTTGGACATTACAAAAATGCATAAAAATAGGCTTGAACATTTAATTTCGCAATTTAAAAAAATACGTATTTAAAAAATGTCTACAAGCTTAGATTATGACATTCGATTTTGGATCCTTCATAGAAAAAAAAATAAATAAACTTACTTTTTACATTTCGCCATCTTAAAAAAATTAAAAATTTATAAACACCGAAAAAAGCCTTCATTTAAACAAATAAATATCCACCTTATGCTGTCATCTCTCGGTAATAGATAAAGGCATTTATAAATAATTATTTCATACAATTTCCATGTTATAAAGAAGAAGAAAATTTTCAAAATAAAAGTTTCATGAGAATTTGAAACGTCGCAAAAATGGCACGATAGGCACAAATGAGTTAAGGGTTTTATTTTTTGTTTTGACCTACCGTTTTTCCAGAAAGTGTCATAAATGTCGAATTCCACACAATCCTTTTGAGGAAACTTAGCAGATTGCTTTCACTTACATCAAAATTTCAACATAAGGCATTTCGTATAGAATCTTCCCACAGAAACTGAGCTCTTGTAAAAAGAAAATAATATTTACTTATACAGTTGGAATTCGTTATCCCGACACCCGGTTTTCACGTCACTCCGCTTATCACGGCAGGTTTTTAAAGTCCTGATTTTCTGTATATGATTTTAATGTAAGTAAACTCCGGATTTTACGTCGCTGAATAATTTTCAACTCCGGATAACCCGACGGTTTAGTACAATTGTCCTTTTTACATAATCCATCTATAAGCACCGAAATTAAGCGGTGAGAAATAGTCAAACTTTTCACAAAAATGTCTAAAACGCCCATTGAGATAAATCAGAAAATTTAACTCAATCCTTTATCTGAATAAATGGCGCTTTCTTGTGGTTACAGAACGTTTTACATCCGACTAAACCAAAGCATTGCATTTCTTTGAAACGATCAGAAATTATCTAACATCCGTTTCTGAAACAATGAATGTTGATTACAATTAAATGTATAATATTGAAAAAAGAAATGTAGGAAGCTGATCTAGGGGTAAGCAGACCTTACTATATCAATATTTCATATACAAATGCAAACAACTCATGATAAATCTGATTTTTATTCTTTTTAATTTTGCTTTTGTGTTTATTTTGTTTAATAATAATGTTTTATTGCTTAAAACTACAAGAACATTTATGAATTTAAAATTGTTTTAAATTTATAAAAAATACAACTTTTTATAAACATATTTTTCTCCAACTCCGGTTACCACGACACTCCGCATATGACGACACTTTTTTCTACGCATTTGAGTGTGGGGATAGCGAGGTTCTACTGTAATATCATAAGACGAAACGCAATATTTCACGTTGATTCAAACATAAAATGTATTATATGAACTTTAAAAAGTTCACTGTTTTACTTTCATACTATATATTTTAATAGTATTACATCATATTTACATAGGAAGTGACGCATGAGAACAGAGTGATAAAATAAAGGGAACTGCAGTTAATAATAATATACATTTTCTGTAATTAAGTTCAATCAAAAGAACTGTTACTTCTACTTTCAACTCTAATAATTATTGGCCCCCTCAATTCAAAACGAATTGACATATTTGTATAAATAAACAGGAATTAGTCTTTTAAATATTCTCTGATGAAAAGCTTGGAAAAGCTTGAAAGTACTGAGAAGTTTTAAACAAAATGTATGTTTTTAACTTGTAGCAGCACTTTTATTATTTTATCATTTAAGTAAAACAGTGAACTTTTTAAAGATCATATAATATAAACTTAAACTTACACTATTTACAAAAATACTTAAAAGATGAGGCAATATTTAAAAAAATGTTAAATTACTTTAATATCTTAGTACTTTCAACTATAAAAACATAGTCTTCGTCAGAGAAATATACGAAATACTACTGTTATATACCGTTATAACAGTAGTATTTCTTATATCTCTCTGACGAAGGCTATGTTTTTATCGTTAAAAGTACTAAGATATTAAAGTAATTTAACATCTTTTTTTAAATATTGTCTCATCTTTTAATTAGTTTTGCACATAGTGTAAGTTTAAGTTTAACTTTATAAAGATGAATTAAGCATTTCTATTTATTTATTCATGCAATATAATTTAAACTTTACATCGTTCTAGCAATCTTTTTTTAATGCAATATCAATTTTTGTCTGAAAGATAAATTATAAATTTTTCTTTAAAACATATATTATCGATTTCTTTTTTCAAGTATATATTTATAAAACAAATCAATTACTTGTGTGATAAAATGATAAGCTTTACAATAATCTGTACGCAAAAGCTCCCGACATTATTAACACAAATGTAATGTCTTGTTTTCACATGCATCAATGGCGTTTGTCAGAATCATGTCTCCGAGGACAGTGTTATGGAATCTTGCTCTATACAAATCCAGAAAAAACTTTCTTTTTGCATTACTGTACATTAGGGGGAACGAGAAAGCCCTATCTCCGCCATGTTAAATTCACAACTTTGTGTAGCTTTTTCTCAGAAATGGTGAAAGTTAGAGGTCTAGATTTTTTTACAGTAGTTACAATAATATGTGTTTCGCATTTTAACAGACCATTTTCTTTCTTAGTTAAACTGAAAATTAATTATTAATTATTTATTGAAAGTCATTTTTAAATTAGCATTTTTGGTAAGATTTCACTTCCTAAAATAAATAATTCTTAAAAAATCATTAAATCCCTCTGTTAAAATTTACAATATAACATAAGTATTAAAGAAAATCCGAGTTCTTAAGTTAAATAGATATTCAAAAAAAAGGAACACAAATATGAAAAATCTAAGTTTTGAGAAAAGTCAATTAAAGATTTAAATGGCCATTAAGTTGTGAAGATCTCTTAGAAAGAATGAATAATTCCAACACTTCTTTTTTTATATATATACTAGCAAACACCGCGGCTTTGCTCGCGTAATAGTTTAAATATGCCAAGTTGCATGACTATTTGCATGACTATTTTTTATTAGCAGGACACTTTTTGGAATAATTCAAAAATTACAAATTAAGCCAAAGTTTGACTAAACTTCATTATAAAAGTGCAATAGACAGAAATGAGATTTTAATTAATAAGTAGAACTAAAACTAATTTCAAATAAATGATAATTTAGAAAGTATTTTAAGACTTTCATGCTCATTTCATACGCTCATTTCAGTATTCATTTGAAGTTTTGAATTTTTTAGAAAATATCTTAACACATTTACGTCTTAAAATTAACCACCATGTCGAATTCCAAGTTTCTTGTCTAACAGTCTATCACCTCTCTGGTGTTAATGGCACCAACATAAAATGTCGAAACAGAGTTGAAATAGAATGTCTCGAAAAATGTTGAAACAGAGATTGTCACCTTTAATTTGCCAACATTAACCTTGAAATCGTTTGGTATTTCCTAATATTCTGTAGAACACGGAGTTTAGATGTTTTTAAAGACCTTCTTGTTGTTCCTGACAACCAGGTGGTAGTGACACCGGCATAAAATATAGCCCTTATAGGATCAGGGACTATCACTCTTGATTCGCAACCAATAACTTCTGCAATCGGTTTGTTATTTCCTGCGATTCCATAGAAATCATAATTTAGGACTCATTTAGAATGCTTTCAGCTCCTTCCCTTCGCTTCACCCCTTTTTAATTTTGAATTTATTTTCGACTGTTCTTAGAGGACATTAACACTTTATAAGTAACTACCGTTCTATATTTAAAGTTTCTAGCTTCTTCAGTACCGCAGAAAGCGCAATTTAGAAAGTTTTTTGCTCCTGCATTGTGGTACCGACATAAAATACAGCTTATGTTTCAGCAGGTTCTATCACCATCAATTTGCAACCATTATGTTTGAAATCGGTTTCGTATTCCATACGATTGCATAAAAATCATACTTTAGAACGCTTATAGAACGCTTTTCGCTCACATCATCCTTTTAAATTTGGAATTTTCTTTCGGCAATTCTTAGAAAGCATTTGCATCATTGAAGTAATTACCATTCCAATTTAAAATGTTAGACCCCCCCCCCCCCTCAGTAACACAAAAAACGCAATTTAGAACATTTTTTGCTCCTGTAACCCCCAGGTGGTAGTGACAACAACGTAAAATATAGGCTATATTGGAGCGGGGACCGTCACCATCAGTTCGAAACCATTGCTTCTGAAATCGGTTTATATTTCCTGAGATTGTGTAGAAATCGCTATTTAGAACGTTTTTCGTTCATTTTAACCCCTTTTAAATTTCAAAATTTTAAGGAATTCTTCTCAGAGAGCATTTACATCTTATAAGTGGTTACCATGCAATTGGAAATTTGGCATGGTAACCATGCCAAATTTAAAATTGCTAGCCCCTTCAGTATCACAAAAATCACAATTTAGAACGTTTTTTAAAATGCAACTGTAAGAAGGTAGTGACGCCGACATGAAATAGATCCTGTATTGGAGCAAGGGCTGTCATCATCAATTTTCTTCCATTACTTTTGAAATCGGTTGGGTTGTTGGGTACTTTCTGAGATTAAGTAGAAATCGCAATTTAGAACGTTTCCTAGAACGTTTTTCGTCCATTTTCGCACCTTTTAAATTTCGAGTTATATAGGAAATGTTCTTGGAGATCATTTATATCTTATAAGTAACAACCATGCCTAGTTTCAAGTAGCTAGCCCTTGCAGTATTACAAAAAACGCAATTTAGATCGTTTTTTGCTCCTTCACCCCCTTTGGAGTAGTGGCACCGACATGAAATACAGCCTATGTTGGAGTGAGGGCTGTCACCATCGTTTTCACACCATTTTTTAAAAATCTGTTTGGTTCTTCCTGAGATTGCGTAGAAATCACAATTTAGAAAGTTTTTTAGAACTCTCTTCGCTCATTTTCACCGCTTTTAGATTTCGATTGTTTAGGAAATGTTCTTAGAGATCATTTATTTCTTATAAATGACTGCCCGCCTAATTTCTGGATTCTACCCAGCTAAAAATGAACTGCAGAAATTCTACAAAAAAACCGCAGTTGGAAAACTGCGGTGATTTGGCCGATTCCACTACAGATTTTTTGCGGTCAATAGAACTACAAAATTACCGCAGTTTACTAACTGCAGTAATTTAGCAGTTGTATTGACCACAAAAATTCTACAGAAAATTTATAGTTATATCAATATTAAAAATTCTGCAGAAATTTCGCAGTTTTATTGACCGCAAAAATTCTGTAGTGGAATCGGCCAAATCACCGCAGTTCTCCAACTGCAGTTTTTTTGTAGTTATATCGACCTCAAAAATGTAGTTTTTTTTTACTGAGTATCCACTTTGCCTCCCTGAGGAAAGTGCCCTCAGGGGGGCAAAGTAGTGCACGGAGCAGCGGAAGTATATAAAATAATTAAGCGGTCACAGGTTTGGGTGTCGGCAAAATGTAGGAAAGTGCCCTCCAAAGGGGGGGGGGAGTAGTGGATGGAGCACCAGAAATGCATAAAATGATTAAGCGGTCACAGGCCTTACCAACGATATGTCACATGACAGGTATCAGAACAATTTAGTAAAGTGCCCCCCAAGGGGGGCAAAGCAGTGGGCAGAGTACCAAAAGTACATAAAATGATTAAGCAGCCAAAGGCCTTTCCAACGATATGTTACATGATAGGTGTCGGGAAAATTTAGTAAAGTGCCCCCCTGGGGGGCAAAGTGGTGGGTGTGGTACCGAAGTGCATAAAATGATTAAGCAGTCACAGGTCTTTCCAACAATATGTTACATGACGGGTATCTGCAAAATTTAGTAAAGTGCCCCCCCGGGGGGCAAAGTGGTGGGCGGGGTACTGGAAGTGCATAAAATGATTAAGCGGTCACAGGCCTTTCCAACGATATGTCACATGATGGGTGTCACAAAAATTTAGGAAAGTGCCCCCCAGGGGGCAAAGTAGTGGGCGGAGTACCGGAAGAGCATAAAATGATTAAGCAGCCAAGGGCCTTTCGAACGATATGTCACATGACGTGTGTCAGGAAAATTTAGTAAAGTACACCCCTGGGGGGGGCAAAGTGGGGGGTGGGGGAGGAGTACCGGAAGTGCATAAAATGATTAAGCTGTTACAGGCCATTCCAACGATATGTCACATGATTAGTGTCAGAAAATTTTAGGAAAGTGCCCCCCTAAGGGGGCAAAGCAGCGGGCAGAGTACCGAAAGTACATAAAATGATTAAGCAGCCAAAGGCCTTTCCAACGATATGTTACATGACAGGTGTCGGGAAAATTTAGTAAAGTGCCCCCCTGGGGGCAAAGTGGTGGGTGTGGTACCGAAGTGCATAAAATGATTAAGCAGTCACAGGTCTTTCCAACGATATGTTACGTAACGGGCATCTGCAAAATTTAGTAAAGTGCCCCCCCCCGGGAGGCAAAATGGTGGGCGGGGTACTGGAAGTGCATAAAATGATTAAGCGGTCACAGGCCTTTCCAACGATATGTCGGGCCCCACCAGTGGCTGAGAGGTTCTGCTCTCGAAGCTGGTAGACGGGAGGTGCTGGGTTCGATTCCAAACGCGCCCGTCGGCCTAATCGTTCGGAGTTTTCGTGGTTTTCTTCGAACCTTGGATTTCCAAGCGTTAATACGGGTTAGGTTCCCTTAGAAAGACCCCCACGAAGGGCACCCCCCCCCCCTGGGCCTATATCCCTCGTGCAGATAATTGGCCGTCATAAATACAACAACAACAACCAACGATATGTCACATGACGGGTGTCGGAAAAATTTAGGAAAGTGCCCCCCAGGGGTGCAAAGTAGTGGGCGGAGTACCGGAAGTGCATAAAATGATTAAGCAGCCAAGGGCCTTTCGAACGATATGTCACATGACGGGTGTCGGGAAAATTTAGTAAAGTACACCCCTGGGGGGGGGCAAAGTGGGGGGTGGGGGAGGAGTACCGGAAGTGCATAAAATGATTCAGCAGTTACAGGCCATTCCAACGATATGTCACATGACAGGTGTTAGCAAAATTTAGGAAAGTACCCCCCAGGGGGGGCAAAGTGGTGGGCAGAGCACCAGAAGTGCATAAAATGATTAAGCAGTCACAGGCCTTTTCAATGATATGTCACATGAGGGGCTATGGCAAAATTTAGAAAAATGCCCTCCCACGGGGGAGGGGCAGGCGGGGAGAGGGACACGAAGGTGCTAATACAAATAAGCAGCCACACACCTTTCGAAGAAATTCACATATTTTACACGATCATTTGACGAAATATGCATTTTTTTCGCAATCATTTGGCAAAAATCACATTTTTTCGCGATTCTTTGACAAAATTCTTGTTTTTTCTGTGACCTTTCAAAGAAATTCGCATATTACATGGTCTTTCGACAAAATTTGCATATTTTACACAATCTTTTGGCGAAAATCACATTTTTTTGCAAGATCCTTCGAAGAAATTTGCATGTTTTCCACGATCTTTTAACGACATTTGCATTTTTTCTGCGATCATTTGACAAAAATCATATTTTTTTGTGATTCTTTGGCGAAATTCACGCTTTTTTCCACGACCTCTCAAAGAAATTTGCATATTACCCGATCTTTCGACAAAATTTGCATATTTCGCACGATCTTTCGAAGAAATTCACATATTTTACACGATTATTTGATGAAATACACATTTTTTCGTGATTCTTTGACAAAATTCTTGTTTTTTCTGTGACCTTTCAAAGAAATTCGCATATTACATGGTCTTTCGACAAAATTCGCATGTTTTACACGATCCTTTGGCGAAAATCACATTTTTTTGCAAGATCCTTCGAAGAAATTTGCATGTTTTGCACGATCTTTTAACGACATTTGCATTTTTTCTACGATCATTTGACAAAAATCATATTTTTTTGTGATTCTTTGGCGAAATTCACGTTTTTTCCACGACCTCTCAAAGAAATTTGCATATTACCCGATCTTTCGACAAAATTTGCATATTTCGCACGATCTTTCGAAGAAATTCACATATTTTACACGATTATTTGACGAAATACGCATTTTTTTGCGATCATTTGACAAAAATCACATTTTTTCGCGATTCTTTGACAAAATTAGTGTTTTTTCCATGACCTTTCAAAGAAATTCGCATATTACATGGTCTTTCGATGAAATTCGCATATTTTACACAATTCTTTGGCGAAAATCACATTTTTTCGCAAGATCTTTCAAAGAAATTCGCATATTTTCCACGATCTTTGAACGACATTTGCATTTTTTCTGCGATCATTTGACAAAAGTCATATTTTTTTGTGATTCTTTGGCGAAATTCACGTTTTTCCCACGACCCTTCGAAGAAATTCGTATATTACACGATCTTTCGAAGAAATTCAAGCATTTTGCACGACCTTTTGAATAAACTTGCATATTTTACACGATCTATTGGCAAAAATCATGTTTTTTTGCAATTCTTTGATGGAAATCGTGTCTTTTTCGTGATCCTTTAATGAAAATCTCATTTTTCCGGCAATCCTTTGATGAAAATTGCGTTTCCCAGCGATCCTTTGACGAAAATTGCGTTTCCCAGCGATCCTTTGACGAAAATTGCGTTTCCCAGCGATCCTTTGACGGGAGTCGCATTTTTTCCTGTAATCCTTTGACGAAAATCGCATTTTTCCCATGATTCTTTGACATTAATTGCATTTTTTCCATGATCCTTTGACAATTGTGCTCAATTTGGTGCGGTTCGTAGTCACGTTTTTGTTATATTTCATACACTCCCACTACAACCCTTCCCTCATTAAAAATGTTAACAAATTTTAATGCATATTTGCATTGATCCCAGGAATAATAAAATTCAATGCTGAAAAAGCGGAATTCCGCGTTTCTGCAGTAAAGTAAAACGTCTGAAAACATCTTTCAATTACATAGTTTCTGAACACAAACACCTGCTAGTTTCATGCATTTCCAAACAAAAATAATTTAAAACGTATGTCATAAAGTTGCCTCTTTGGATTTGAGAACACCCATAATGAAAAGCATTCACCATAACAAATGCACAGGGATAAATTCAGTCAGGAGATGCAGCGTTCCCACATCATATATATATATATATATACATACATAGATATAATGCTAATAATGTATTATACTTAAATTGAAGGATGACATTTATAAAAATATTTTACTCAAATTTTTCCGATAGATTTCAGTACAATTTAAAAAAAAAAAAAAAACAGAGCAAACATAAATACGTCAATTTTTTTAAATTGAACAGAACTGAAATTATCATTGCAAGTTTGAAAATATGAATTTCACAAAGTACGATAAATGCCACATATAATTTCTCTTTAAAAAAAATCCCAAAACTTCCTTAAATAAAATTGCACATAACAAAACTTTTTCAAAGAAAATTACGTCATAAGAACAGTTATTACTTTGTTCATTCTGACACTATTTTCTAGGTGTGCCCACTTGAGGAGAAAAGTAATGTGAAGCTCCCTAATTTTTAGATAATTTCATATATAAACATCAAGCAAACACAATTAATTCTATATTATTAATTGAAAAAATTTTAAAATGCCTATAAATTAGTGATTTGGGGACAAATCTACAACTAATGTCACAAATAATGGCTGTTTGTTTACATCAGATGAATCAGAGATTAAGGGTAATGTTTACATTAATGTCAAGATTATAAGTAATTTAAGGGGGAACAAATGTCATATCTTTCCGTCGAAAGAAAATTTGCAAAATTTGTCAGTCAGTTGCATGAAAATATCTCAAAATTCATCAATCAGTCGCAGATTAAAAGTTAATTATTTTTTTCAGTCAGACATGGAAAAAAATGCAAGTTTTGTGACTCTGTCACAGAATGAAAATACTAAATTCACAAATCAGTCATAAAAAATATTGCAAAATTTTAACAATTGAAGCATTAATTAATCAAACAATCACTTACCTGTAGTGTTTTTAGGTATTTTATGAATTGTTATTAATAATAATCTCAACTTTTTGTATTAAATAATAAAGAGCTAAAAATAACATGAAGCAAAGTAATGGCTTGATGAAAAAGAATATGCAAAACAGAAAAGAAAATCTGTGACGACCGCTGCCAGTCTTGAACTTTCTGCAAACTGGCGTCGGAAAAAAACCCCGCCCGTATATGACATCTGGGCAAGTACATGCACTTTCTAATCTTAATCTTTTGGAGATTTTTTTTTAAATATCTCGTTTGCATTCCCATGCTTTTGTTTGCATTGGGTAACTAAAGACGATCTCTAAAATACACTTTTTTTTTTTTTTTTATGAGGACGTTAATCTTTTTCAGACAAAAATAGCCTCAGAAAAAAAACCTGCAAACAAAATCAAAAAAGTAAAAAACGGCTGTTGTAAAGAACGACCTTAGCTGGCATACAGAATAATTTCAAAATATGGAAATGCAAATGAGATACTTTAAAAAAAATTTCTTATAAGATTAATATTACAGGGCAGGCGTTTTCATGTGAGTGAAGTAACCTCTTAAGTAAGTAGTGGAGATTCTTTGCAAAAATCGACTTCATACTGTATAGTACTGTGTTTACTCTCATAATAGTCGCACTTTTTTTTGCCAAATTTTTATTGTGAAAGTCTAGGTGCAACTATTATGCGGAGAAATCTACTGCATAATATTGTACACTGAAATGCTGAAACATTACTGGTATAAAAAAACACATAATAAAATTAGTAACTTACCAAATGTTTCCAGATTATGTGATGTTTATTAAATACCATTTTCTTTTTATGGTAATATTTTTATAGATGTAAAATTTACAAATAATCTTTGTGAAAATTTAAACAAAAAATTACCAAAATAAATTTCTTTTACTAAAGGTTTCAGTATCACTATTGTAATGAGAGTCGGTGTCTAAAGAATCTCCGTCATTCCATAAAATGTCATCTTCGCTTCCGTCCAAAGCGTCAAAGATACCCATCTTCTTAAAATTTTTTGGAAATTATATCGCTTGTCATTAAAGTCGAGCTTTGTAATGTCCAACTACACATTAGTTCCAGGGATGGGCGCCTTACTTTTCCACTGGGAATTTTCTCGTTGTTCCCATTGATTATCCAATATCCATATACTCGTCTTATATTGTCTTGCAGAATCTCTTTGACTCCTCCGGGAATTATCACAAGATCTGTTTTGCCTTCTGAAAGTTTTTTCTTTACATCATCAACAAAATGCCTTCGGAAACTATCAAGTACCAGCATGGCTGTTTTTTTTAGCAATGCTCAAGACCTTTTCTTCCAAACGTTGCGAACCCAATCTTTCATAATTTTTTCATCCATTCAATTCATGAAAAGAAAATAGTTTGACAATTTTTTCTGCTTCAAATCAGGGGTGAGACTATTACACAAGTAAACACGGCAGTCTATTGAGTGCTGCTTTGCAGAATTGCTGAGCATCGAATACCAAGTACTAGTGTATACTAAGGCAGAAACATTCATGCACACACTCTAATCAATACTGACCACTCGACTGGAGGCAGAATTTTTTTTAAAAGAAGTTGCCAGACAAATTTAAAAGAAAAATTGCTTAAATAAAAAACATTGAAAAGTGGGAAGGGTTAGTTCCAGGCCATTGGACAACCGCTGTGGCTTCAAGTTTAATCTTCAGCAGCAGTTGAGGGTAGGCAGATTTAAAAAAAAAAAAATAGATGTAAGATTTTTGCATTGTCTGAAAACATACTTTTTCTGTTTACTTTTAAAATTTAATTTTATTCCAAAATTTAATAAGTCATGCACATTGTTTTAAAATGTTTAAAACCAGCAGCACTACTTGAAAAGTTACATTAAATAACCCGAACAATACACACACACAAAAAAAAAACTATTCAATAAAAAACTTAGATTATTGAACTCTTTTCCTCTGTAGTAAAAATAAATTACTTAAATTTACACTAACTAGCTTTTAATCAGCTACACCTCTATTATTCTTTAAAGAAAAACCAAAAAATATACATATAAATAGTATTTTGCACCTACAAATCCTCCTCCGAAATATTTTATTGGTGCGACTATTATTTTCTACTGTTGAATAGTATATCCGAATTTTTTAAAAAGGGCCCACTTTTTTGGAAGTATAATAGTCCTTTCAAAAAGAGAGATCAAGCTCGGTACATAATTTAGAAATCTTAAATACACATTCTAAAAGAATAATCAAAGTATTATACGGACAAGTCAGATTTAAAAAATAGTATACGAACACGAACGCAAAAACCGAACGGGCATGGTGTCAGTTCTTTAAAAAATTAGCTCGGTACATAATATTCGCAATGTTATGGTTATTGACATTCATTTAAAAATAATAATAATAATAATTAACGCGAAAGCATAATACGAACAAAACGGGATATGAAAAAAAGACGAAGGTCGAATCGCGAGTCACATGTATTGTAAATAAAACATTCCGCCGCCTAGATCGAAAGTTGAGTTGTACGAGCACTACTGCTTCATCCGCCGAAATCCAGATAGATTTTTCGCTGTTAGCTAAACGAGATCGACCAATCAGAAAGCTTGCTTCCTTAAAACAGGGAAAAGTTCGCGAAATGTGAGCTTCTGATTGGTCAATCTCGTTTCGCTAACAGCGCAAAATGTATCTGCATCCCGGACAGAATTTAGAATAAAAAATATTATTTAAATAATATTAATTTATTATATATTATTAATAATTATTAATTATAAATATTAATTATTTAAATTATATTATTCATATTATGTAATATATAATTAATATTATATTAAATATCAATAATTATTAATTATAAATATTAATTATTTAAATTATATCATTCATATTATGTAATATATAATTAATATTATATTAAATATCAATAATTATTAATTATAAATATTATTAATAATTATTAAATCAATTATAATTAAAAATTAATTTAAATAATAAATATTTATTTACAGTCAGAAATGCAGCCTCAGCTGCGTGAACAATAATCAAATATTCCAATGTAAATTTAAAATAAAATATTTAATAAGAATTATTTTTTTTTTCATTCGTTTTTATAAAGTAGAAGTAATTTTCATGCGAACTGGGAGTCATGTATTTTCGGGGAGAAGGGCAAATTGTGCATTTAATAAATTCGGGTCCGGGTGTGCTATGAAAAAGAAAAAAAGGGGGGGGGGATGCCTCCTCATTGGATTTTGAAATTAAAGTAAAAAAAAAAATTATGCTTTTGAAAAACACAGTAGAATTTATTTCTTTCGAGTATGTTTAAAAAAAGGGAAGCTGGAATTTTCCGTTTAGGGGAGGAGGGGGGCATAGGAGAGCAACTACCCCTCCCTAGATTTTGAAGTAAGTAACTAATTTTATTTTCTTATTTTGAAAAACATAATAAAATTTATTCTTTGCGAGTGACAAAAAAAAGAAACCAAGAATTTTCCGTCAGGAGGCGGGGGGGGGGGGGTTATAGAACAGTCATTTGTTCCTCCCAGATTTTAAAATATAAGTAACTAATTTTTTTTCTACCGGTTTTGAAATAGTGAAATTTATTTATTTCGACTAACTTAAATTAAAAGAGGAACTAAAAAGTTTCAGTTGAGGGAACGGTATAGGAGGCCCATTGCCCTTCCCTGTATTTTGAAATTGTATAAACTAAGTTTTCTTTTTTTCCTATTTTGAAAACATAGAAGAATTTATTTTTTTTCGAGTAACTTAAAAAAAAAAGGAAACAAGAATTTCCGTTTAGGGGAAGGTGGCATAGGAGAACAATTACCTCTCCCTAGATATTTCAATTTAAGTAACCCAATTTTTTCTCTCCTGTTTTGAAAAACATAGTAAAATTTATTCTTTGCGAGTAACTTAAAAATTAAGGTAACCAAAATTTTCCGTTAAAAGAGCGGAGCCTAGGGGAGTCATTGTTGCTCCCTGGATTTTGAAACATATATGTAACTGAATTTTCTTTTTCTCCGATTTTGTACATAGTAAAATTTATTTATATTCAGAAACTTAAAATAAAAGAGAAGCAGTATATCAGAAATATCAGTTGAGCGGTGGAAGGGGGGGAAGGGGGGATAGGAGAAAAAAGCCATTTCCCTTCCCTGGATTTTGAAATTTAAGTAATTAAATTTTCTTTTTTTATGAAATGCATAGTAAAATTCATTCTTTTTCAGTATTTTAAAATAAAATGCCTGGGGGTGGGGAGGGGGATAAGAGAAAAGCCATTTCCCTTCCCTGGATTTTGAAATTTAAGTAATTAAATTTTCTTTTTTTCTTTCTTTTTTTTTATGAAATGCATAGTAAAATTCATTCTTTTTCCACATTTTAAAATAAAAGAAATAAAAAAATTCCGTTAAGGAGGGTGGGGGGGATGGAAGGACCATGCCAATCCCTGAAGTCTGAAATTTAATTAATGGAATTATATTATTTTCTGCGATTTTGAAAAATATAGTAAAATTTATTTATTCCGTATAGCTTAAAATTAAACAGAAACTAAGAATTTTTCTGTTGGGGGAGAGATTCACCCCGCCCCCCCCCCCCTATATCTCACTCTTAGTAGTTAATTTCGGTCGAGTGTTTTTTATGTTTATGTATTTAAACTTTATCATAAAGTCAGGTTAAAAACAGTGTAATTTTTTTTTTGTGTGTGTGTGGGGGGGGGGGGGGGTGAGGGAGATGTAGCCCGAGGTTATCGGCATTCCCTCGTGGATTTTGACATTTGGTTTTAACTAAATAATTTCTTTTTCTCTGATTAACACATAATAAAATTTATACTTTTCGGCCAAGTAAAATAATTAAACACTAAGAGAAAGACGGGAAACTGGTAAAATTAAAGAGATGAAATTACTTCAATACTGCTGTATTACTACAGACGCAAAATCTCATTATTTTAAAAGTTTATGATGACTTCACTTAAACTATAGTATTTTTGAGGTTAATAGCACAGAGAATTTTTGAAATAAAGGACCACAAAATTACGCCACATTAGCCGCAGAATTTCTAAAGTATTTTTATAGTCGAGATTGCACTACAGAAAATCTATAGTTGACTATAGAAAAACATCAAAAATACTCCACTTCTGTAGAAAAACTGCAGTTCATTTTTAGCTGGGATAGACCCTTCAGTAACACAAAAATCGCAATTTAGAACGTTTTAAGCTTCTGCAATCCCTAGGTGGTTGTGACACCGACATTAAATAGAGCCTATGTTGGAGCAAGGGCTGTCATCATCAATTTACAACCATTACCTTTGAAATAGGTTGGGTACTTTCTGAGATTGCGTATAAATCACCATTTAGAACGTTTTTTAGAACTCTTTACGCTCATTTTTACCCATTTTAAATTTCGAATTTTTTAAGAAACGTTCTTAGAAATCATTTATTTCTTATAAGTAACTACCATGCCAAATTCCATGTATCTGGGCCCTTCAGTTACACAAAAATCGCAATTTCGAAAGTTGTTTTTTTGCTGCACCCCTTTAGGGGTAGTGGCACCGACATAAAATGTATCCTACGTTGGAGCAAGGGTTGTCGCTATCATTTTGACACAATTATTTTTTTAATTGGTTTGGTACTTGAGATTGCCTAAAAATCGCCATTTAGAACGTTTTTAGAACGCTTTTTGTGCATTTTCACCCCTTTTAAATTTCGAATTTTTTAAGAAATGTTCATGGAGATCATTTATATCTAATAAGTAACTACCATGCCAAATTCCATGTATCTGGGCCCTTCAATAGCACAAAAATAGCAATTTCGAACGTTTTTTGCTCCTGCACCCCCTTTAGTGGTAGTGGCACCGACATAAAATGTAACCGATGTCGAAGCAAGCGTTGTCACCATCATTTTGACACCATTATTTTTGAAATCAGTTTGGGACTTCCTGAAATTGCGTAAAAATCGCCATTTAGAACGTTTTTTAGAACGCTTTTCGCGCATTTTCACCCCTTTATAATTTCGAATTTTTTAAGAAATGTTCTTAGAGATCATTTATATCTTATAAGTAACTACCATTCCAAATTTCCTATTTCTAGGCCCTTCAGTAACACAAAAATCGCATTTTTAGAACATTTTTCGCTCCTGCACCCCCTTTTGGTCAGTGACACGGACATAAGATGTAGCCTATGTTCTAAGTTGGACTAACACCATCATTTTGACATCACTACTTTTTGAATCGGTTCGGTAGTTCCAGAGCTTACTTCCTACAAATAAACAATTTTTACCTCTTTATAATATTACTAGCAAACCCCGCGGCTTTGCTCGCGTAATAGTTGAAATATGCCAAGTGATATTTATATGTCTAATTTTTATTAAAAGGTACTAACTAAATTTTTATTTTATTAAAAGGTAATATTTTATTTTATTAAAAGGTACTTATTACTTTTAGGAATAATTCAAAAATTACTATTTAAAACACAGTTTGACTAAACATCATTATTACACTGCATTAGGCAGAAATGAGACTTAAATTAATAAAATGAAATAAAACTAAATAAATGATAATTTAGAAAATATTTTGAAACTTTTATGCTCAATTAATACGCTCATTTCAGTATTCATTTGAAGTTTTGAATTTTTTAGAAACCATCTTCTTACATCTTAAAATTAACCATCATGTCGAATTCCAAGTCCTACCACCTCTCACAACATAAAGTTCTATGTTGAAACAGGAACTGTCACCATTGATTTGCCAACATTAATTTTGAAATCGGTTTGTTATTTCCTAATATTCCACAGAAAGGTAATTTAAAAAGCTTTTAAAGCCCTTTTTTAGAACGTTTGTTGTTCCTGTGAAACCCAGGTGGTAGAATCACCGGTATGAAATATAGCCTGTGTAGGATCAGAGACTGTTACCACTGATTCGCAACTATAACTTTTATAATCGGTTTATATTCCCTGAAATTGCATAGAATCGTAATTTACAACTTTTTTAGAATGCTTTTCGAACCTCCCCTTCGCTTCACCCCTTTTTAATTCGAATTTATTTTCGACGTTCCTTTGAGGGCATTTATATTTTATAAGTAACTACCATGTCATATTTAAAGTTTCTAGCCTTTTCAGTATCACAGAAATCGCAATTTAGAAAGTTTTTAGCTCCTGCAACCCCCTGGTGGTAGTGGAACAGACATAAAATATAGCTTATGTTTGAGCAGGTTCTATCACCAAAATTTGTCATCATTATTTTTTTAATCGGTTTGGAAATTTATAAGTTTGCTTAAAAATTGTAATTTATAACGCTTTTCACTCACTTCATTTTTTTTTAATTTGGAATTTTCTTTCGACTGTTCTTAGAAAGCAATTGCATCTTGTAAGTAAATACCATGACATACTTCAAAGTGTTAGACCCCTCAGTTGTGCAAAAAACGCAAATTAGAACATGTTTTGCTTTTGCAACCCTCAGATGGTAGTGACAGCAACATAAAATATAACCTATGTTATAGCAGGGACTGTCACCATTGATTTGCAACCATTACTTTTGAAATAGCTTTGGAATTTCCTAAGATTGAGTAGAAATCGCAATTTAGAACGTTTTTAGGACGCTTTTCGCGCATTTTCACCCCTTTTGAAATTTCCAATTTTTTCGAAACTGTTCTTAAAGATCATTTATATCTAATAAATATGCACCTTGCCTAATTTTAAGTTGCTAGCCCCTACAGATCACGAAAATCGAAATTTGCAGCCGTTTTTTGCTCCTGCAACGTCTAGGTGATAGTGATCCGACTTAAAATAGCGTCTATGTTAGAGCAGAGGCTGTCAGAATCAATTTCTTAACATTACTTTTGAAATCAGTTTGATTCTTCCTGAGATATTGGTGACAAATCCGCATTTAGAACATTTTTAGAACGCTTTTCGCTCATTTTGCTCCTGCATCTCCTCTGGGTTGGTGGAAACATATATAAAATATAGCCTATCTTGGAGCAAGATCTGTCACCATCATTATAACGCCATTATATTTGAAATCGGGTCATTATTTCCTGAGATTGCATAGAAATTGCAATTTAGAACGTTTTTTACAACGCTTTTTGCGCATTATGACCCCCCTTTTAAATTTCGATTTTTTTTAGGAAATGTCCTTAGAGATCATTGATATCTTATAACTAACTACCATTTTAAATTTCACGATTAAAGGCCCTACCGTCACGCAAAAACAGCAATTTAGAACGTTTTTCTCCTGCAGCCCCTTTGAGGTAGTGACACCGACATAAAACATAGCCTATGTTGGAGCAGGGATTTTCACCATCATTTTGACGCCACTATTTTTCAAATCGGTTTGGTATTTCCTGAGATTGTGTAGAAACTACCATTTAGAACGTTTTTTAGAACGCTTTTCGCGCATTTTCACCCCTTTTAAATTTAGAATTGTTTAAGAACTGTTCTTAGACACCATTTATATCTTATAAGTAACTAATATTCCAAATTTCATATTTCTAGGTCCTTCAGTAACGCAAAAATCGCATTTTTAGAACGTTTTTTGCTCCTGCACCCCCTTTGGGGTAGTGGCACCGACATAAAATATAGCCTATGTTCTAAGTTGGACTAACACCATCATTTTGATACCATTACTTTTGAAATCGGTTTGGTATTTCCTGAGATTATGTAGAAACTACCATTTAGAACGTTTTTTAGAACGCTTTTTGTGCATTTTCACCCCTTTTAAATTTCGAATTGTTTAAGAACTGTTCTTATACACCATTTATATCTTATAAGTAACTAATATTCCAAATTTCATATTTCTAGGCCCTTCAGTAACGCAAAAATCGCATTTTTAGAACGTTTTTTGCTCCTGCACCCCCTTTGGGGTAGTGGCACCGACATAAGATATAGCCTATGTTCTAAGTTGGGCGAACACCATCATTTTGATACCATTACATTTGGAATCGGTTCGGTAGTTCCTGAGCTTATCTCCGACAAATAAACAATTTTTACCTCTTTATAATAGGAGTATGATAAACGTGTGGAAATATACATTTAAATTGTAAATTGAAGAGATTTCAACGATACAGACATCGTTCGAAAGATAAATGTTTAAATTATTTAGTGATATAAAAAAGTGAAAATTGATTTTTTCCCAAATTTTGTTTACCTGGTCCCCTTAACTACTGCAGTAAAGTTTATGAAGCCCCTTTTTTCGTTTCCCCCAACATGACTTCAAAATACAGATATTATCAAGCAACCCAAATAAAACAATGCAACTTCGTAAAAATAATCAAACTTATACGACCCCATGGCAACAATTTTTGATGGAGACATTTTTATTTATCATAAAAGTAGAGTAAAGAATTTGCGAAAAAGAATAACATATTTTAGTTGATTTTAAATTGTAAAATGAAGTGGCGAATAATATAAAATAAATGAAATTTGTCCTGAAATGTGTTTCCAGAATGTCAACTATTATCATATTTGCAGCGTTTCAAAAATAACTTTTATTAACTAAAAAACAAGATAGTTCGTATAAATTTCTTTTTTGACTTAGATGCTTACAATTAGGATTTTTTTTTCATTTTTGCTCTACTGCTTTTTCCAGGAAATGTCATAAATTCCAAATTCTCCACAATCTTTTCGAGGAATTTTTCCAACTGCGTAAAAAATAGCCAAGCAGGGAGCCAAACCAATGAACTTGACTTAAATGTCAATGCTTACCTACTAGGACTTCCCTCAGAGGGATTAGTCTGAGCGATATTGCAAAGAACATAGATTTAATAATAACGTGTGGGAGCAAAGAAAATGAGATGTTATCTTTAATTGTCCATATACTGCGATAAATTGAAATGATGAAACTAAACTAATCGAAGAATTACAAAATCTTATATATAAATTCGTATACACTGTTTAAAAAAGTGGGAAAGCAAACCATGCAAGACAGCCATGCATGGATATACAATTGAAAGTACGCAATATATAAAAAGTAAAATTGAAAATGAAACACTAAATTATCTTATATCGGAATTTTAACTGTATAAAATGCTGTCAAGAGCATAATCAGACGTTTCGCACCAATTTGAGTAACTTTAAATGGCAAATATATGAAGTTTGAAAGGGATGGACTATACTTTATATGGTGTGTGCTCCCCCGGCATAGTTAATATTGTACAATATCTGTTTTGCACGGATGCAATGAGGTTGTCGATAAGAATTAAGGAATTCTCTCTTCAAAATCTGATATAGTATCAAAGTACCGAACACATCAACAGTGGCATGCAATACGTCGATAGAGTGCGTTTTAGATATGCTCGATTGGATTTAAATGATGAGTGTATGCTGTCCACTACATAAGCTGTATTGTCTTGTTTTCAAACATATTCTGCACAAGTTGAGCTGTATTTAGCATGTATTAAATAAAAGAAATCGGCAATGATTGCAGCATAAAGTATGACACAATATCTGAATATATCGTCTGCATAACCTTTGAGCTGTCAAAGTGTCATTTGAAGAAATTTACAAATCCATACATATTTTTTCAGCAAATCATGCAAGCTAAAATACGCTAATATGAATCATTATGAAATTTTACCAGAATAAGTTAATATATAAAAAATCTACTAATGACAATTGAGAATATGACCTTATTATAAAATGCCTAAAAAAATGAATCAGAAAAAAAATTCATATCAAATATAAAACGGCAGCATTTTGAAATATTTAAAGTTTCAATACCTAATATTTCCAAATTAATGGTAATTGAGAAGGCTTTCCGTTCATTTTATCTTTTTAAATTTTAAATTTTTTCGAAACCATTCATAAAAAAAAATTTATGTTTTAGAACTAACCCGAAGCAAAATTTCAAGTTTTTGGGCTCAGCAGTAACACAGGAATTGAAAAAATTCGAAACTTCTTTGTTTCTGCAGTGTTTTATGTAGCGACATTTTTAGAAATTGTTCTATTGCGAGAATTTACGGAATGATAAATGCAGCCATGTCAATTTTCATGTTTATATTCCTAACAATTTCATGTACTTCGTTACTTAGATCATCTTTAGATCTTTTTCCGTTTTGTTTAGTCTTTCAATTTTTTAGAATTCGTTCTACAACGAGCATTTACATCTTAGAAATTACTGTCATGCCAAAGTTCTAGTTTCTAATCCCAACAGTATCCCAGAATTTTCAGTATTCCAAATAAGTCATAATTTAGAACCATTCTAGAAATTTTTACGTTTATCTGTCAAATTGAATTTTCGAACCTTTTCACAACGAGTATTTACATCTTAAAAGTAACCACCACGCCGAATTTAAATTTCTAACCCCAACCAATATCACAGAAATCGCAATTTTAGAACTTTTTTGCTCCTCCAGCGATGTAGGTTGTTGCACTGACATACAATATAGTCTCTTTTCGGAGCAGATATGGCCACGAACATTTTTTTTAAGTTGGCTATGTAGTTTGAGAGATAACACCTCACAAACGTACAAACATTAATAATATTATACATTTTATAATATCATAACACTTTATATTATTAGCATAGATGTACAGATATAAAAGTCATTTATCTGTTACAAACTAAAGTGCCGACGTTGCCTAGAATTTGAAGAATGTTTGTTCTGAAAAATCAATTTTAAAATTTAACATACAACATAAAACAAACATAAAAAAGCAGTCGAAGTGTTGTACACATGAATCAAATGGAAACACAATATAAAAATGTATAAATGCATGTAACAGACGCAAAAAATACAGCTATAAATGAGCTTATTTCAATATATCATTGGAGCAATAATGTTAAAATACACTATTATTTCCATAATCGGGTTTTTATCATGCTTCAATACATTTTTTCACAATCATATGACGTTATACTATATCCACCACGTCCTTTATATTTCCAATACGACGTAATATTTTCCTTTTTCACATGGAAACCTTGAAATAGAAAAGTTATGAAGTTACATTCACTTTCATTTAAATTCGTCAAACTATTTATTTCATTTTCATTTTTCACACGAATATCTTGCAATAGAAAAGTTATGACTTTAATATTCACCTTTTTTTAAATTCGGCAAACTATTTATTTCATTTTCATTTTTCACGTGTAAATCTTGCAGTAGAAAATTAATTGTTGTAGTAAGAATTTTATTGTGTATTTTAATTGTTGGCAAGTGCTATAACGAAAAATGTTTATATTTGATAAGAAATTTCTGTTAAAATGGTGGTTTTTTATTAATTAAAAATTAACTAAAATTTATTTCGATTCCGGATTACTTTAGTTGCCTCGGCCGTGTTTACACATGTACGTATCTGTTCACAATTCTGGCTTCCAAACTGTGGATTTGTATAGAATTTCAAACAGACAGATAGTCAAATTTTCATTTTTATATATTAGATTATATACAAACATAAATAACATATCTAATACGTGTTAGCACATGCATTTTTAAATATATATATATATATAAACCAGTATAATACGTATTCTGTTTTATTTTAGTCATTTATATGATTTGACAAAAAATCTCACTTTCTTAACACCGAATGTCGTGCTTTTTTACAAAAATGCCAAAGTCCATATAACAGCAAAGTACCATGAAAAGCATTAAATGCATGGTAATAAGGTATTTAGAATGCGACATTTACGATCAACCATTATTGGCATTCAATCTTATAGTTTGGAGATAGATTTTTGGTCGACGGGATAACTATGTAGTGCCAAATACTGTACTGCAATTTAACTTAATCTTCTCTATTCTACTATTTTAAGATTTTTAAATCTAAACATCACACATTTTCAATTTTTATACCGTCGTATTGGGGATAAAAGGTACTTTTAAATGCAATTTGATTGAAAACTGCATCTCAATTTATTTTTGAAGCATTACTTTTTTGTAGTTTTTAGCGCCATTTGTTTAATTTTAGCAACTCAAGTACTCCATTTATGTAGAAAGTAGGGAGAAAATAGTTGGAAAATAGTAATTATACCTTTCTGTTGCCTTTTCCCCTTAACAACTTTAAAAATATATAATTAAAATACGTGCTATTTTGAAAAAATATAAATAAACGATTTCTGATAAAATGTGGAGCTATTATAGACGACATCTCTTTTTCTGGATTTGTGTATTATTCAGCGATATCCTCAGCGATAATCCTATGCGTAATTTACTGTAGAAGTTCTTTAAGATTGGATCGTAAATGAAGAATTCTTCTTTGGATACGGATGACGTCATTCTGTACAAAATAAAAGCGTGTGTTTTAAGTCTTAAAACTGAAATATGTTTTGTACTATTTATATTTATATATTTTGTTTGTTATCGGAGGTGACACTAAATTCTGAAAAAACAGACTTCCTGTTTTCTAGTTTTGTTTTCAAATTTTGTGAAATTTCGGCCTCAAAAAGTGAGATTTGTTGCAAAAAGATATAAATAGCTATGAAAACAAACTTGATGAACGTTTATGCTTATTTTTACAAGTAAATATGGCACAGATGTCATAAACGCACAGATGTACCTAATTGGCGTCAAAGTGGCGTTACTTTACCTGACATGGTAACCACTGGCGGCTTGTAACATTCATATTTTGGGGTATTAAATGCATGGCGGGGAGTATTATTCTTTTCTTACCATTATTTTTTGAAAGAAATCATTACCTTGTTTAATGGTCGAATATTCCGCCGACAAATATGGCTAAGATTTCTTTTAAAGCAATAGTGGTAAGAGAAAAGTAAATTTGGCAGCTATGGATTTAGTGCCCCCCAAAATGCCAGGCACGAGCCACCACTGATGTAACCATATATAACGTTATTATATTTTTCTTCTATAATTATATCATTTATTGATTGTTATTTCCTTTTAAAAATAATAGAAAATGTCTTGTTTATCACTTTATTTTGTTTTCATACTGAAATAAAAAATAACGTGCAATTATAACACGTTATATGTAACTGGTATTCGAAAACGACGATTTCGCCAAACTGGCATAAAAAATCACGCCAAACCCGGTGCGTATATGGCATCTGTGACATAAATATAAACATTTTATTTATATATATAATATCATTGCTTTTTATATACAATTTACTTTTGTTTCTATATAAAAATAGTTAAGTGGCTTATTTACACAAAATAAATTTTATAAATCTTTAAAAAATTACTTGAGTGTATGAAACAATGAATAAGCTGAACGAAAATACGCATGAAAAGCTTATTTGACTCGACAAACCCATTTTCTCTACCTCGCAAAGGCCCTTATACAGGAAAAGTACCAATTTCATTTTTAAAGACTAAAAAGAAATTAATATAAATGGAAATTCTTTTTTTAATCACACTTTCATTAAAATTCACAAAAATTTAGAAATTATATATGTTTTTAAATGCACTAAATAGTAGAAAAGTCTTGAAATAAACCCTTAAATGCACGGAGTTTAAATTTAATTCGGAAAGTTCAATTATGGAAGATAAAATGATTTAAATAAGAATTTTGCCAAATTAGTCAGTTATCTCCAAGTTGGATTCATATATAAAAACTTTCTTGTTGCCAAATTTCGCGATATTTCGCCACGTTGGCCAAAGTTTGGCGATATCGTGGTAACCGTGTCATTAGTACTTTTCAACAAATACTCATTGTTAAGCTAATGCTGATTTCTCTATAAAAAATCAAACGTAACCATTAATTCCCCCCCCCTAACGTTGTCCCCTTAGGGATTGAATTTTAAAAAATCAATGTCCAATTCATGTATTGCCCTCAGGAATACATAGATATTCCAAATTTCAAAACTCTATGTCAGCAGGAAGTGGGTGAAAACTAAATCATAAAATTTGAGTGCCACTGCAAATATAATTGTGAGTTAAAAGAAAGCATGTAAAAAACAAGTGAATAAGTGTGATAACAGATCGCACAGATGGTTTCAATTAATATTCCTTTCAAAACACTTTATCCTTTTGTAAAATCTGTTAGTTCACATTTCGCAACCAGGGGCGCACTCTATTTTAAATAAACCTCTATAGGAAAGAAACTCCGTTTTATATACTATTCGTAGATATATTAGTCGAGGGGATTGGGCCGATAGCAGCAGAGATAAGTAGGCGTCCCTGGCGGTAAAAAGTGGAACTAAAATATGTAAGGCTATGATTTATAATATGAAAGAACGGTTAAATGGGTGTCGGCAAAAGTTGGAAAAGGGCTTCCCTGGTGAAAAGGACGGAGGATAGAAAAATTGCTTAAAGTACACAAGTTAGAGCCCGGAGGAGTAAATAATATAAGACTTTTTGAAATTTTTATGATTTGCCGTGTGTTTTGAGGTATTCAGCTATACGTATGCAAAAATTCATGTCTCCAACTTAATTAGGGGCTCTCTTAGAAAGAATTGCTTAAAATACATATGTGGTAGCTCAAAGGGTTAAACGTAAGACTTTTTCAATTCTATGATTTCTCACTTGGCCTCAGGTGTTCTCCTATAAGTATGCAAAATTTCAAATCTCCAATTTAATAAGGGGCTCAGTTAGAAAGAATCGCTTAAAATACTCATGTGGGAGCGCAAAAGGTTAAATGAACGATTTTTTAAAAATTTTTATGATTTGTCGTATGATGTGTGGTGTTCAGCTATAAGTATGCAAATATCCACAACTCCAACCTAATTAGGGGTTCATTTAGAAAGAATTGTTTAAAATACACATGTAGGAGCCCAAAGGTTTAAATGTACGGCTATTTCAAAATTTTATGGTTTGTCATTTGATATGAGGTGTTCAGCTATAAGTATGACAAATTTCACGCCTCCAACGTACTTAGGGACTCACTTAGAAAGAATTGTTTAAAATACACATGTGGAAGCCCAAAGGGTTAAATGAACGACTTTATCAAAATTTTATAGTTTGTCATTTGATGTGAGGTGTACAGCTATAAGTAAGCAAAATTGCATGCCTCCAACCTAATTAGGTCTCACTCAGAAAGAATTGTTTAAAGTACACATGTGGGAGCCCAAAGGGTTAAATGTACGACTTTTTCAAAATTTTATAGTTTGTTATTTGATGTGAAGTGTTCAGCTATAAGTATGCAAAATTTCACGCCTCCAACCTAATTAGGGCTCTCTTTGAAAGAATTGTTTAAAATATACATGTGGGAGCCCAAACGGTTAAATGAACGACTTTTTAAAAATTTTATAGTTTGTCATTTGAAGTGAGGTGTTCAGCTATAAGTATGCAAAATTTCCCGCCTCCAACCTTATTAGGGCTCACTTAGAAAGAATTGTTTAAAATACACATGTGGGAAACCAAAGGGTTAAATGAAGGACTTTTTCAAAATTTTATAGTTTGTCATTTGATGTGAGGTGTTCAGCAATAAGTATGCAAAATTTCACGCTTCCAACCTAATTAGGGGTTCATTTAGAAAGAATTGTTTAAAATACACATGTGGGAGCCCAAACGTTTATATGTACGGCTATTTCAAAATTTTATGGTTTGTCATTTGATGTGAGGTGTTCAGCTATAAGTATGACAAATTTCACGCCTCCAACGTACTTAGGGTCTCACTTAGAAAGAATTGTTTAAAATGCACATGTGGGAGCCCAAAGGGTTAAATAAACGACTTTTTAAAAAGTTTATAGTTTGTCATTTGATGTGAGATGTTCAGCTATAAGTATGCAAAATTTCACGCCTCCAACCTAATTAGGACTCACTTAGAAAGAATTGTTTAAAATACACATGTGGGAGCCCAAAGTGTTAAATGAACGACTTTATCAAAATTTTATAGTTTGTCATTTGATGTGAGGTGTTCAGCTATAAGTATGCAAAATTTCACGCCTCCAACCTAATTAGGACTCACTCAGAAAGAATTGTTTAAAGTACACAATTGGGAGTCCAAAGGGTTAAATGTACGATTTTTTCAAAATTTTATAGTTTGTTATTTGATGTGAAGGGTTCAGCTATAAGTATGCAAAATTTCACGCCTCCAACATAATTAGGGCTCACTTTGAAAGAATTGTTTAAAATACACATGTGGGAGCCCAATGGGTTAAATGAACGACTTTTTAAAAATTTTATAGTTTGTCATTTGAAGTGAGGTGTTCAGCTATAAGTATGCAAAATTTCCTGCCTCGAACCTTATTAGGGCTCACTTAGAAAGAATTGTTTAAAATACACTTGTGGAAGCCCAAAGGGTTAAATGAAGGAATTTATCAAAATTTTATAGTTTGTCATTTGATGTGTGGTGTTCAGCTATAAGTATACAAGATTTCACGCCTCCAACCTAATTAGGACTTAATTGGAAAGAATTGCTTAAAATACATATGTGGAGCCCAAAGTGTTAAATGTACGACTTTTTCAAAATTTTATAGTTTGTCATTTGATGTGCGGTGTTCAGCAATAATTATGCAAAATTTCACGCCTCCAACCTAATTAGGGCTCACTCAGAAAGAAAATTTTAAAATACACATGTGGGAGTCCAAAGGGTTAAATGAACAACTTTATCAAAATTTTATATTTTGTAATTTGATGTGAGATGTTCAGCTATAAGTATGCAAAATTTCACGCCTCCAGCCTAATTAGGACTCAATTGGAAAGAATTATTTAAGATACACATGAGGAGCCCAAAGGGTTAAATGTACGAGTTTTTCAAAATTTTATATTTTGTCATTTGATTTGAGGTGTTCAGCTATAAGTATGCAAAATTTCACGCCTCCAACCTAATTAGGACTGAATTGGAAAGACTTGTTTAAAATACACATGTGGAGCCCAAAGGGTTAAATGTACGACTTTTTCAAAATTTTATGATTTGTCGTATGATATGTGGTATTCAGCTATAAGTATACAAAATTTGAAGTCTCCAACATGTATAGTTTCTGAGAACGGGCTCTTTGACAGACGGACAGACGGACAGACAGAGGAGCGAGACGAATAGGGTTTTGTCAGATGACCGAAACACTAAAAAATAAAGAAAATAAGAAGAAATGATGCTATAAAGCAAAATATTTTATTAAACATCATATAATTGTTTCTAATTTTCACACACGAAATATAAAATATGCTTTTGGCGATTAAAAAATGCTATTGATAATATCCCAAAATCTCAAATCAAAGTTTTTATGCCTTTTTTCTTTTAAATGGAAAAACAAACAGATTTCTTTTCCTGTTTGATTAAATTTAAATATGTTTTATGGCACCGCATTATTACTGCATGCTTTTTTTTTATTATTATTATTTTCTGCTCCATGTGTTCAAACCAGTTCTTTACGCAAACATCTACCGGTGAAAGTGACGCACACCAAATATCTGCGACGTATGCAGATAAAATGTGCTTTTTTTATCAGTTTTTTTAATATAATTTTTAAACGATTTGTAACTAATTTTTCATAGTAGGTGTATTTAGCAGGTGACTCTCATAGGTACTTTTTGGTGCAATCAGAAACGAATTACGACAAATATTTTTTGAGTTATGCTTGACGAAAGGTTTCTATTAGGCTTTTTTTTTAGTAGGACATGGCGTTAATATCCATCGTAGCTGTTATGTGACCAGGCAGTAATATTGCGCTGAGTATTAGCCTTCGCTTCGCTCAGACAATTATGGTACATGTATCGAAAGCCGGCGGACGCATTTCCCGCAGATAACCTTATTGGCAATAGCCTCTAGACTGTCATGTAAACAGCTAAATAGAAAATATCTCATGGAATGGAACTTATTTAAACGATGGATACGATGGTACACATAATTATTTTTAACTCGGTTAGACTAATTTGCAAAAAGTATCATAGAAAAGGAATTTTTCAACTCAGTAAAAAGCTGCATATGCCAGAAGTCGAACCTATTATATCTGACATAAATTGTAAATGCTCTACATACTGTGGTACATTGGCCAACAACCGACAGACACATTTCGCTCAGATAACATTATTGACAATAGGAACTAGTCTACCATATAGACAGCTAAATTGAATTTACCGCATGTAATAGAACTCCATTGACGATGGATACGTCGATACTTTTTATTATGCATAAGTCAATTATACTGATTGGATATCATGTAAATTGAATTTTTCCAACTGAATGAAAATGGCGGACTAAATGCTATTGCCAATAATTAATTCCACAAATTAGACTAAGAAAAGTGGTTTAGATTGAGAATTTTCAATAAAGATAAATGTAAAAAATTACTTTTTTAATTTATCAGCTAATGAAAAAAATAAAATGTTATGAACATTGTTGCCAACAAAGAGACAAAATTATTTTACTTTTTCTTTTCTTTCTAAACATTAGTCGTTTTATATATTTCTGTAATGTTTTCTTACATGTAGCATCCTCCAATGAATAAAAATATGTGTACTTCTGGCAAACTCTTTTCAGTTTAAATTTGCTATAACTTGGAAAATGTTTGTTCTATTAAGAAAACTAGAAAAGCAGTCTTGATTGAATAGATTTCTTCGAAAAAAAAAAACACTTATTTAATTTATTAATAAATAAAAAAAATTATATCAACATTGTTTGCAAAAAAAAAAAAAAACAATGTTGTTTTACTGATTATTTTCTTTCTAAATGTTAAGGATTTTATATACTTGCGTAACATTTTATTAAATGTAGTAATCTCTAGCGAATACAGGACCTTCACTCTTCGCTCAAACCTCTTTTCTATACAAATTTATTATATCTCAGAAAAAGTTTATTCTATTAAGAAAGTGGCTTTTACCCAGAACGATAATTTGATAAACAACTTATAAACTAAATCTTACAAGGAAATCAAAGTCATTTAATGTGATGGAAAAGAAACTTCCTTTAATCCTTTTTTTCTTTGGAAGTACGTAGCACTTAAGAGGAACATGGAGAAATATTACCGCGTATTCTGAAATTTAACGAATTAGGTTAGTTTCTGAAACCAAACGAGTGTACTTATTTCGCGTTCTTTGCATATGACAATAGTCGAAGGAAGAATTTTTGAAGATGTTTGGAAAATGTCGTATTACAACAGAATTTAACTGACATAAAAACATACTAGCATTTTTTATTGTTTATCAAAAATCAATCATTCGGAAACGTATTCCCTAATTTAAGTTTAAACCCTTTCGGCCATGACTTTTTTCTTAAAGTCCAAAAAAATGAAACTTTTGTCTTTTTTTTTTTTTTAACCATTTGGAAAAATGGTTATTGTCCTCGGTCAGGGTAGGAAATCAAAAACATATCTGAAGCGTTTTAGTTGAATCCCGCATTTTATTCGTTTTCTGATTGGTTTATACAGTAATCTGTATTTTCCCTTTACTTTCAACAGAGATGGATACTTCTGTTGCCACTATGACAAAAAAGTAATAAAAACTACAAAAAAATAATAACTCAGAAACAAATTGAGATACAGCTTTCAAACAAATTGCATTTAAAAGTACATTTTTTTCTCTATTTACATTTTTCTCTCTTTATACGACGGTATAAAAAGTAATATTGTGGGATGTTTAGAAGTTTAAGAATGAAATTTCATTTAAAATTGGTCCAGGAATATTAATGTTTAATCCATGGCGTACGTAATGTATGATCAACTCCATGCGTTTTTTTTATGTCTTAAATTTTAGTCTGTGAAAAAATCATTTTCCAAATGGTCGTTGTAATTTGTTAAATTGCATTTTTTTTAACTATTTCAAAGCTAGACGGCGCTACTTGTCCATTAAAAAGTCAAAATATAGAATGCACATGTGTGATTATGAGGTTTTTACGTATCTGCAAGGCGTTATTTATAGTTTAAAGCATTTTAAAAGTAAGGAACACATAAGTGACCGGCAGGGCCGAAAGGGTTAATTAAATAGTTCTAACAAAAAGGTGCAATGGTGCATTTTCTTATAAAACAATAGAGGAAAATAGACAGAATGAAATGGCTTCGTGAATGTAAAGTAAAAATTCAAGATTGCAGCTTGATTTCATTCTGAAGGTGAATTAAATTTTAAAAACTTACCAAGTAAATTCACTTTATTATCAGTAAAATATTTTAGAAAGAATTCCGAAGAAAATATTCTGGCTTTGCATGGAAAAGACAAACATGAATTTGAGTTTCATCTGTTCAGATCCCCTGGACACATTTTCTAGTCAACTACGCGTCATATGTTGCGAAGTAAGAATCAACAATAGATAATAATATGTGTCCGATTTAAAGAAGTACATGTAAAATCACTTGACACTTCACCCTTTCTTGTTCGTGAATTGGGTTTGTTAAAGCTAGTGTTATGAATCTCCATCCACAGACACTGAATGAACTTTGGAAGACTTCCCAAAATAATTGTTTGAAAATTGACATGACTGTACTAAGAAACAGCCTAGTAACAAGCAAATTATAGCGAAGGGTCACGGCTATCCAATAAATTCGAAGTATCGGGAGAAATACGGAATATCTATGAAGAAATAAAATTATAAAAACTCTGTCGATCAAGTGAAAATGACCTTCGGTTGTTGGTTTATTATATTAAACTCGTTATAATTTGGTTTATGTTAAAACAAATTTTCAATTTTACAAACGCATAGTAAAGATACAATTTTATGTTTCGTATAATTTTCCAAAGTTTTAACGGATTTTCCATCCAAACAGCACAAAAGCTTTAACTTATAAGCTCTAGGTATTAAACATAGCATGCAACAATTTATCATAAACAATATAAAAAGTCCTTCGTCCTTCAGGACAGTGCCAGAAGAAAGAGGTAGTTGCATATTCCTTATTTTTAAAGAGCCAGCTTATACTATTCAAACACACGAAGCTCAAATTAGTGGAACCCGATTATAGAAGATTCAATTCTAATTTTTGTCAACACTGAATGTAAATGAGAATTTCTCGAAATTAGTCAGCTGTATCTAAACTGGTTTTATTTAAAGTGACTTATATTTGGTCACCAAATTCGGCAATATCTTGAAGTGCTCGCCATTTTAAAACAACTTGATGGGTGAAGCTAGCCAATGAACATAGTCGAGACATTAGTAATTGCTGTGCACATGCTCACTCACATTGGAATCGGTTGATAACTAAGAGTGCTGTCGCAGGCAAAAAATCAGATTTTTTCAAAATGTCACCCACATTAGAAATTCAACCATTTTTAAAAATAAAGACAAAACAAAAAATGCTCCGCAATCCTTGTATCAAGGTGAAACACTTAAGAAAGAAATCTTTTTCAGTTTCTAATTTTTTTGTACCTCATTTTAAATTTAAATAAAAAAAAATTAATGGCCGCCATTTTTAAACAAGATGGCAGATGAAGCTGGCTAACGAAATTGGGCGAGCCATTTGTATGTACTATGCACAAGCCTTGTTAAATCCAAATCGATTAATAAATACACGTGTGATCCGTGACAAAATTGAGATCATTTCAAAATGTCAGCCGCACTAGAAATTCAAAAGGCTATACCTCAGCCATTTTTTAATATATAGACGAAACAAAAAATGCTCCGGAATCTTTGTATAAAATGTAATATCCCATTTTGATTCCTAATTAAATTTCGTATAAGAATCATGTGTTATATTTCATTATCACTATGTTGAAAACAAAAATATACAGTTGAATTACGGAATCCCAAATCGCACTACTGTGGAGACACGGGAGACACATTCACTCACGAATTCTTCAAATTTTAAACGATGTTTTCCGCGATATGTTTTTAATTATTAAGTGGTGTCCACACACCACACACAGACCACTTCCTTTAAAAATTGTGACGGATTAACTTGAAATGTTCAGTTTAACTGTAAATATTTGTGAAATTTTGTTCCGCTTGGAACTCTAGTTCTTATGCTAGACACTTCTGAATAAGTGTATTTAAATTATAATAGTAATTATAACAGTATTTAAATTATATTACATAAAGTTTTGTACAGTAACAGTATCCCATGTGTTAATAAAGCTTTTTATGTATCTTTCATCGAGCTGTTTCGGAGACCGTTCATAGTAGATATGCGACAATTTCTGTCGCAGAATAAAAGTTAAAATGATTATTTTCAGATAAATTAGCATTTATAAAACGTATTATCACATTTCCGGCTTTGGACCTCGCATTTAGGTTTTAACTGTCATAAATGCGAAAAAAAAAAATCAATCGTATGTTATGGCATTATACTATAGATGTTGGTTCCATTTCTACAGAACATCTTAGTCTTGAACTAAAGGCACAGCATTCAATAATCTTATGCATAATAAAATATATATTTATTTAATAAACTTCAAAATACGCCCTAAACGTAACAAAACTACGGGAATCGAGTCTCATTTAATAACAATCACCTTAATGATAATAAAATATAAAAATTATGCGATCTAAAACCTCTTTTTCCAGTTTTGACGGCTCGAGTTAATTAGGAATTTTTTTTTTTTTTTTTTTTGACAATTTGTTTTAATCGGAGCTAATATTGTGTAATTATAAAGGGAAACATTAATAAGAAATGAACGATGAATAAACATTAATTAAAAATGAACTGTCTGAATATAAATTATAAAATATGAATAACAATTCATAAGAAATTTTAATTTCGAAGCTCTATTTTAGAACTGCTTTTCTTGGTTTTCAACTTACATATTTTCAAGCTATATATTTTTGTCATCCTCAGTTTTTGTAAACAAACGGAAATAAATTCTCTCTAATATTTTAAGGGGTCTCAGGACTCTTAAAATAGGAAAAACAAGAAAAAAAAAAGCCCATTTTCTACATTTAATATCTTAACATTTATTTGATTTTAAGACCCAATTTTAAGTGCGATGAAAGATATAAGTATATTCTTTCATTTCATGTATTTAAAAAATTGCAAGATGCAGAATTAGCATTTAGAGACATTTGACGAGCTGAAAATAGCCATAACAGATTACGCGCAGGATTACAAAATAAATTTTGCAACTACTAGAATGAAACTTCAGATTGTAGTAATTACCCGGAACCTAAATAAATTTGTATTTAAAGCATGTTTATATTTTTAATACGAAGTTGTACACAGCTAATGCAAAATTTAGAAATTTTCAACAGTATAATCCCCTAAAATATATTTTGTTGAAAAATAAAAAATAAAATTTTAGGTTAAATTTATACAGACTAACACGAAACATATGTTTTGAAATTTTCATGAAAGCATATTCAGAAGTTTTTGAGATACCGTGCGCGTCGTGCACAAAAATGTCATTTGGAGATAAATGACTTCAAAGATTAGCAAACGCCGCTTTAGCTATTGATCGGGTATAAGTCTAAAAGCCATAACTTCTATTCAAATAGGAATTTCAAGGAAACAATTATATCCAAATATTCAGAAATGATAGGAGTTTAGCATCTAAAAACTTTTAAATTTCGAAAATTTTAAAGCTTTAAGAGTCCTGAGCATCAAACACAATAAAATAAGATACGCTAAACTGTACACAGTTCACATTTTATGGTAGATGGGGTAATCATATATCTTTCCCAATGACGTCAAGTCCATGAAAAGGGCGTATTTTACTGCCTCATGAATTTATCAGGATCATTAATCATCATCGTGGAATATGGATAGATGACACTTGTTTTATTGACGAGGTGAGCAAGAGTTATTCCCGCAGCGCCGGGTTTATGGAAGAAAATGGATAGATAGACAAACACGATAAATAATTCAAAATGACCAGATATCATGTGGGTCAAGAAAAATAATTTATAAAAGCGGTTGAGCACTGTCATTCTTTCGAGTATTCTTTCTACAAATTACATTATAAATTTATATATGTATGACACTATAGCCTTAATTCACTTTTCTATGGAAGATATAAGTGAAACGAATAAAAGAAGGAACCTTGCATTTTACTTTTATAAACAGTTACATCAAATAAACAAATACTGCTAGAATTAATTAATTACGTTTGGAGTAGTATATATTTATGTCAAGTATGTGAAATTAAGGAACCCCCAGTTGTATTAGCTATGATAGCTTTAGTATCCTTGAAAAATGTACACTACAGCTTTGATAATAAAAAATATAATTCCATTTTGTGTTGTCGGAATTTCTTATAATAATTTTATTATTAAAAGGACAGAGTGTTTTGTAATAAAACGACAGAAATAAGTTGCAGGATGTAAATAAAATTAAAGAAAACATACTAAAACGCAAATTACTACTTCTGTGATCTTATTGTTATACGAATCGGGTAACATAATATTAAATAATTTCTATCACTTATTATATTTTATGAGTTACGAATAATTTTATTTCTCTGAACCATAATACATATACTTCTGCTGACTTTTCACTTCCAGACAAATATGGAAAATAAGATATTCAAGTTAATATTACTGTTGCGGGAATATTTTTACCACCAGTTCAAAAATTATGCTTTAAATATTTATTAAATTATATAAGTGTCGTCAAAAATTTATTATATTTATCATTTTTATATTAATTAACTTCTCTAACAAAACTACTTCCTTTGTAGACATTTAACTTACTGACAAACAGGTGAGAGGTGACAAACATTCAAATACTGCAGATACCAGTCTATGTTTAACTCAAAACCTAAAAATCTGCTGACAGAGTTCGTTATATCTGCGACATTGAGTATGCTAGTCCACTTTTAAAGTTTTTGATTGCGCTTTCAGTTTGACCATGTTTTGTATTAATACTACATGCAATGCATGTTTAATATTTAGTTTATTTATTTGGATGTTCGTGACAGAATTCAAGATAGATTTCCTATTTGCAATTATTTACATATCTTATTAAAAAGGATGTCCTGGTCTATTTAACACCCATGCAAAAAAATGCATTTAACCCAACAAAACCCACATAATGTAGTTGATAACAACGTGAATTATTTCTGCATAGTTGTCTCGTACATAAGAAAGGCCATTTTGATACATAACGTTCATATTAGGCAACAGAGATATATGTCATTTTACTTATTAACTGTTACAAATAACAACATTTATATGTACATTGGTTATATTTTTGTTTATTTATAATACATCATATACTGCCTTAATATTTTCTAATCACTAGTACTAATATGAAAACGGGACTTAAAATAAGTGATTTATTGATTCATTTGATTTGAATTCATAATGTTTCGAGTGTACGCATTTAAAATGTTTTAAAGTTATTTTAATATTTCTATTCATTAGATAAATGGAATTTTTAAAGATCGTTTCCGAAATAGAACAATCATTTTTCTATTAATTACATTCAGATAGAAAATATCTGTATAGTAGTGTATAATATAACATAATTTTTTTAGGAAATAAATACAATGATTTCATCACATGTAGATGACATAGAGTGAAGAAAAACACATATTGCATGAATTACGTGTGAACCAAAATAAATGTAAAATAATTCTGATTTATTTATTTGCTGAAATATTATATCAAAAATCAGATTTTATTCTTTATTAGTTGAAAATTTAAAAATGTGACCACTAGAACGTAATATATATTTGATACACTTTTGTGTCAAAATAGTTTTCTAAATTATTTAACGTATTTGAGATGTATGGGACGTATCCCCACTAAAAATAATCTTAAGATTATCTGAAAAAATCTCTAGTTTCTCTAGAAATTCTACAGGAATCTGAAGAAATTTTGCAGGTTTAGCTTTACCTTCAAAATATTTGCAGAATATCTTCAGATATTCTTAGAAATATCTGCAGAAATGGGCCAATTACCTACAGATTGTTGGGTACCTACAGATTTTCTGCAGATTTTTTTTAGTGGGGATACGTCCTATATAGAGTGATAAGGTTTTAATTTCTTAAGTACCAGAATATTTTATTCGCAATATATGATTATATAAGCGTATAATTGACATAAAATATTCTTCGAAAATAAAGCAAAAAATTCTATATAGAATTACTTGTATTAAAAATGCCCATTTCGTTAAATGACGGCAGTCCTGAAATTATTAACCAGCGAAGAATTTTTTCATTTCTACTGTACGTAACATTATCACTAGAATGCAAAAAATATATTTTCAAGTTTATATTACTCGCACTTCTCCTTAAAATTAAACAGTTATATATTTTAACTTATATATTATATACAGGGTGTCCATAATTAAACGATCATACTTTAAAGTTGTATACAGACGAAACTATTGGTCAGAAAATTGTAAAATTTTGTGACGCGCATAATAAAGGAATGGGGATTTGTTTGAGCAAAAAAAAATTAGTTCAAAATTTCGCCACCAGGGGTTTTTTTATTGAAATACACATTTTTAAAAGTTTTTACTCTTTATTTTTTTTCAGATTAAATAAGACAAACATACAGACCGACCCCTGAAAAAAATAAAGCGTAAAAACTTTTAAAAATTATTAATGTTCGAATTGAACGGGCCGTTCAAATTCTGAAAAAAAAATCCGCATACAACAACCGCCATTTTTTTCGCAGAGCTCAGGCCTAGTATTCAGTGGGCGGTGAATGCATGGGTAATTTATAAAAAACGCCCTCTGGTGGCAAAATTTTGAACTAATTTTTTTTCGCTCAAACAAATTCCCATTTCGTCTTTATGTCCAACACAAAATTTCACAAGTTTCTTACCAATAGTTTCGTATTTAGACAACTTTAAAGTAGGGTCGTTTAAGTATGGACACGCTGTATTTTACACAAAACGATATCAGCTGGAGTTTAGAAGTAAATGTGCGATTTTCTATCTAATATATATATATATATATATTTTTATTTGACGATATGCAGAAAAGATAAAACTTAAGGCAACGAAGTGTTTTTTTTTTTTTTTTTTTTAACGTGGAGATAATTATAAACATTCATTCCTCTGAAAACTAAATATTATTCTACATTACGAATGCCGCTAGACAATTAAATCTTGGATTAAATTTTACCTGCCATATTTCATATTATATTAAGTGCGTAAGTATAAAAGTAAATAAGTACGGTCTTTTCGAAATTTTCCATGCGAATTCAAACAACATATTCTCTGAGTTTATGAGACAGGGTACGAATCTAATATGAAAGAATATTTTGAGCTATGGCAATTCTATTCTATGATATAACTTGAAACATCCACCATAAATAAAAACAGAAAGTTTTAATTTTTGATCATCTTTCTGTTTTAATATACCAGATATGTTTTTTATAAGATGGATTGTATGTTCTTCTGTGCTTGTTACTGGTTTTTAAACGACTGATATGAAATGATAGCTTATTGATAAAATGCTTAGTTGCATACAAGAATTTACTCTGAACGAACAGATTACCCATGCGGCTTTGTATTTCTTTTGTAGTTCTATCTTATCATTTTTTATGATAATTTTAATTTTTCGACATAATAAAAATACATTAGTAACATTTTTTTACAAACTCTATAAGACTACTTCAATAAATTTCTAAAATAGTCCTGCCTTTCTCTGAAACTAGATTCAAAATCAGAAAAATTAATTACACATTTCCTGAATTTTTAACAATGAAGAAATACCTTCAAGATTGCAGACGACCTTTTTGGTTTTTGATTGTTCAATAACAAATGTTATACCATTGCCAATTTACTACATCTTCATAAAATTATAGTTTAAGTGTTGTAGATAATTTTCTAAATTTTTTTACGCTAAATTACCATTTAATATATAAGGAAAAGAGTGTATTTAGTGAGCTTTCAGGATTATGTTGATGGATGTGTGAAAGACTTTCCGAAATTCACTAAAAATTAAAGAAAAAAATCTAAATAATATAGCTGAAACATTAGACTTGGGTCAACATTGAGAAACGTCTCTCATTTGTTTAGTGTTACAACCACTTTAAAAAACTAGTATGTTGTGGCCATCACAAAACTTTCTTCTATATAAATCACGTCAATTAAATCATTTAAATAGTACAAGAAATAACGATTTAGCACCAATTCATATCAAAGTATATCTGAATTTGAAGTTGGATAAAAATTCGCGCATTAGTTCTTGAGATAGAGCTATAGCGGAAATTCTGAAAAAATGTAGCATAGCAGCGCCACCTGTTGAGCGATTTACACCAAAAGTAAACAGCACTAAACGATATCAAGGTATACCTGAACTGAAGTTTGTTGAAAATCCAAGCATTAGTTCTTGAGATAAAGCTATTGCGTAAATCGCAAAAAATACAGCATAGCAGCACCACCTGTTGAGCGATTTACACCAAAAATTAAACAGCACTAATTAATACATCAATTCATGTCAAGGACTAACTAAATCTGAAGTTTGATGAAAATCCGTGCAATAGTTCTTGAGATACAGCTCTTGTGGAAATCGTGAAAAATGCAGCACAGAAGCGCCACCTGTTGAGCGATTTACACTAAAAATTAAACAGCACTAATTTATACATCAATTCATGTCAAGGACTAACTAAATCTGAAGTTTGATGAAAATCCGTGCAATAGTTCTTGAGATACACCTCTTGTGGAAATCGTGAAAATGCAGCACAGCAGCGCCACCTGTTGGGCGATTTGCACCAAAAAATAAGCAGCACTATTTTATATCAGGGACTAACTGAATCTGAAGTTTGATGAAATTTTGTGCATTTTTTCTTGAGTTAGAACTATTGGGATAATCATGAACAATGCAGCATACCAGCGCCACCTGTTGGGCGATTTTCACAAAAAAGTAATCAGCACCAAACTATATCCTGGACTAACTGAATCTGAAGTTTTATGAAAATCCGTGCAGTAGTTCTTGAGATACAGCTATTGCAGAAATCGTTAAAAATGCCACATAGCAGCGCCACCTGTAGGGCGATTTTCACCAAAAACTAATCAGTTCCAGTTTATATCAAGGTCTAACTAAATATGAAGTTTTGTGAAATTTCGTCTATTAGTTCTTGAGATAGAGCGCCCACAAAATTTGTGTCACATACAGACAGACAGACGGACGGACAGACGGACGGACAGACAGACAGACGGACAGACAGACAGACAGACAGACAGACAGACTCACAGACAGACATTTTCTAAAAACATGTTTTTTGGAATCTCTGACTCATAAAACGTGTAAATCCGTCGAAAACTGGAATTCGAAAATTTTCATGAAACCAATACTTTCTTCTTGTAAAGATAGAAGAAAGTAAAAATGGTGTCTCGCTTTAGTCCCATACTTGTTCATGTTGTTCCAATCGGAAGGCGGAAGGTAATATAAGAATTTTTTTTTTACTTTTAATTTCATGACAATCAATTTTTTTTTTCCTTTCATGAGCAGATAAAGGAAATGAAACTGAAATTACAGTATTTTTCATTTAGACCTAGAATCAATAAATCCCAAGTAATTGGAAAAGTTTCGAATTTTCTTTCACATTAGCCGCGATTGGCCCTACAGTTATCGGTAACTGTTAGAGCGCAATTGTTTATTGATATATCCCAGTGTTGATCAGGTGTCTCGACAGGAATATGTTTCACTTATGAATAAGCTTCACATGATTTAATTAGAGGTTTTCTATATGCTTATCGAAATTCTCCCGTGCATGCATTAGCATTTAGTTAACTGTTTCTTTATTGTTATTCCAATATGTATGAAATGTTACACTCTCAAGAACTCCTGCTTGGCGTTTTTACTTTCTTCTATCTTGACAAGAAGAAAGTATTGGTTTCATGAAAATTTTCGAATTACAGTTTTCGACGGATTTACACGTTTTATGGGTCAGAGAATCCAAAAAACATGTTTTTACAAAATGTCTGTCTGTGAGTCTGTCTGTCTGTCTGTCCGTCTGTCTGTCTGTCCGTCTGTCTGTCTGTCCGTCTGTCTGTCTGTCCGTCTGTCTGTCTGTATGTGACACAAATTTTGTGGGCGCTCTATCTCAAGAACTAATGCACGGAATTTAATAAAAATTTATATTCAGGTAGTGCCTGATATAGATTGGTGCTGATTAGTTTTTAGTGTAAATCGCCCTGAAGGTGGCGCTGCTATGTAGCATTTTGCAGGATTTCCGCAAAAGCTCTATCTCAAGAACTAATGCACGGATTTTTATAAAACTTCAGATTACGTTAATCCTTGATATGAATTAGTGCTGGTGACGTTTTGGTGGAAATCGCCCAACAGATGGCGCTGCTATGCTGCATTTTGCAGCATTTACACGATTTTCGTAATAGCTCAATCTCAAGAAATAATGCACGGATTTTCATCAAAGTTCAGATTCAGTTAGTGCTTGACATGAATTGACGTTTTGCGCCTTGTAGTGTAAATCGCTCAACAGGTGGCGCTGCTATGCTGCATTTTTTTAGATTTCCGCAATAGCTCTATCTTAAGAACTAATGCTTGGGTTTCCAACAAACTTCAGATTCAGGTATACCTGGATATGAATTAGTGCTGTTTATGTTTTGGTGTAAATCTCTCAACAGGTGGCGCTGCTATGCAGCATTTTTCACGATTTCCACAATAGCTCAATGTCCAGAACTAATGCACGGATTTTCATCAAACTTCAGATTCAGTTAGTCCTTGACATGAATTGATGTTTTGTACCTTTTCGTGTAAATCGCTCAACAGGTGGCGCTGCTATGCTGCATTTTTGTGATTTCCACAATAGCTCTAGCTCCAGAACTAATGCACCGATTTTCATCAAACTTCAGATTCCGGTATACCTTAATATGAATTAGTGTTGTTTGTGTTTGGGTGCAAATCGCTCAACAGGTGGCGCTGCTATGCTGCATTTTTCAGAATTTCCCCTAGAACTCTATCTCACTAAGTAATGGACGAATTTTCATCAAACTTCAAATTCAGGTATACTTTGATACGAATTGGTTCTAAATTGATGTAATTTCTTTTACTATTTAAATGATTTAATTGAAGTGATTTATATAGAAGAAAGTTTTGTGATGGCCACAACATACTAGTTTAGTATTACAATGCAGTTATTATTATATCCCATTATACAAAATGTAATCACCGTTAAAAGAATTTGATTGAAGTCCTCGTTTGATTTGGGAGAATTTTTTGTATTTATTTCTTTCCTTTATGATAGCATCTGTATTTAGAGTCTCAGTTGATATTTCAAAAATAGTTGATGTATACTTCACGGTGAAGATTCTTCGAGATATGGACTGTTAGATACGACAGATGATTCACAAATCGGAGGTAATATTAAGGCAAGAACTGTTTCAAACATTGATTATAAACATTTATAGTGCAAGGTAGTGGGGTTTAATTATGTTGCGACGAATCCAAAAATATTTCCTCAATAAACATATTTGTTTGTGAAAAGTTTTGCGTGTATTTAAATTAACAAATCAAAATAATTTGTAGTGATGGTTTAAAACGAAAGAATCAAACGATTTTCATTCTGAGTTGGAATAACTAAGGTATTATTTAAAAACATTCTATTATGTGCATGTATTTCAATTGTATCTATTATATTTTCATATTTAACTTTCCATTAATTTACGTAACTACAATAAAAATCCTGCAAAATAGTCCTAATTCTAAAAATGTAGTGATTTCAAACCATTTTATGTACTTTATAAAAGCATTTTTTTTTATTAAAACTGTTTAAAGTGTATGAAAATTGAGTTAGGTTTATCAGACCTAAAACGTATAAATCCATTTCGAAATTCATTCATATACAGCAGAGTTAAAACTAGCATTTTTTTTTTTGTCTCATTTCAGATACATATTTAAACTGATGCATTGTCTAAAATGATTACTTTAATCTTATCCGTTTTAGATGCGAATTCAATTGAAAATAAAAGAAAATTTTCCTATAAGATGCATTATGATAGGTTATTTCCTAAGTTGACATTACTTGGATTATGGACAAAATACAAAAAGATTTATTGGTCAAGCAACAATAATAGAAGCTGTGACTTGGCCAAGTTTTGTATAGCTCTTTTATAAATTTATGTCACTTGCCGTTTTTTCAAAGAACTACTGCAGTGATTTCAATACTTTTTAAAATTTATTTTAACTAATCACTAATTTAACCGTACGGCAAAAAATGAAATTTAAATCGGTAACATGTACGTCATTTCAAAATCAAAAACATACATCTATTTAAAAGAAAAATTATTTTTATTGTTTGATATCTTATTTTTGTAGATAAAAGCAAATGATCAAAATGTAGCTAATTAAAATACCATAAACCCTTTGAAAATAATCTGATAGCAATATATATTCTTTGTTTACCTAAGTAATGGAATATAAATGTTGTCTGGTTTATATTAATCTCACATATCTTCCAGCCCACTTAAGATTTTATATTAAAAATACAAGCAAGAAATGAAATTTTTACGTTTTTCGAAGTATGAATAATGAATTTCTGTATATATTCTGTTTGTCGTCTTTTTGAAACTCAAGCGATATGCTCTAAAAATTTACGACAATCATCGTATTTTCCAATTTCAAAACATTTCACGATATCACTGAAATTAATATCTTGCTATCTAAAAAGACGTTTTAAAATTAAAAGTTAAAATAGAATCGTTGTTGAGAATCGTTATATGTCATTCCACATAGCGAGTGTCTGTATATCAATAAAGTTGCAGAAAATATTATACATCTTCTTGGCGGAAAAATTGGGAAAAAATTATTTGTGCTCTTTTTAGAACTAAAAATTCTCTTATTTTATCAAATCTAGGAAAAAGTATTCTAAAAGCAAAAATTTCATATTAAATCATGTCATTCATTAATAGGACATCATTATAGAACAGATGCAAAAAAAATGATTTTTTTTATCTTCTTGCATATATTTTCGAAAAATATCTTCTCTTTTATTATACCTTGAATACTGAAACGACTAGAAAATTTGTCCTTAAGAAAAAAAGAAATAAATTGCAAGCATGTTAATTTGGGAACGAGATATTTGTTAACACGTTGAATGCCAAGTCTATTTTGTTTGTCGTTCCGTTTGGGCCACGAAGTAAGATTCCCGTTACACAATCAATAAGTGTCAATCACCGATGACTCACGGGGCCTAAACGGGAAGTTCAGTGTCAGTCACCAGTGACTGGCGAGGCACTCAACGTGCTAATTAATATGATTTGTTTGCGGCATGATACTTAAAATCAATTATATACAGGGTCTGTCCTTTAGGTAAAGAGACTGATTCAATAAAATTCGTTTATTTGAAGATAATTTTACAGATACAGTAGAAACTCGAGCCATCGTTTTTCAAGGGGTGCATTAAAAAAAGCGACGAATGCGGTAAAACGATGAATGCGAGTTAACATCAAAACGCGAAAAAAAATCAATGTTTATGCATTACTAATACATGCAATGTATGCAATATACTAATAAATGCTAATTTATTACTTACCAAACTGTGAAAGAAATAAATCAAAGGTGAAGAAAATTGATATTTATTTTTTAAAAGATCAGTAATTTTATGTTGGGTTTTTCATTCATTTTTTTTTAAATTAAACAATAACTTTCAAAATGTACAACATGTTTTTGGTCATTTTTAAAAAAAATTAATTGTATGTATATTTGTAAAAGTTCGTACTGATTCAAATGTCGTGATTGCATCAGGCAAACTTGACACTAGTGTAGGCCCAGCTTCATCGGCATAAACATTATCCTCTGCTTCTTAGCCATTATTTGCATTTTTTGCATCATCATACATTTCTCCTACGCTTAGGACACCACTTGTCGCAACATCTAGATCAATGGAAATATAATCGCTAAATTTCACACCAGATACATCCACTGCTACACGCAACCACTCTTCATCTGCATTATCGTCCCTAAAACAACAGAAATAAGTTATTTTAAGATAAAATAAGTAATTCCAGTTTGTATGTCATATGGATCCGCTTGATTTTAAATTTCATTTCGGTGGGGAGAAAAATTTTACAACGATGAATGCGGGAAAACGACTTTTTGGAGAAAGTTGATTGCGGGTTTCGTTAACATTATTTAAATATAATTTGTGCAGGGACCATAGAAATAAAACGATCAATGCGGGAAAACGATGGATGCGAGAAGGATAGATCTGGGTTTCACTGTACTTAATATTCTTCAAAATCGCGTCTTCCTGCATTAATACATCGTTGCAAATCCACTGTACCACTCATTTATGCCCGGCTAGAAGTCTTCAACTGGAAGGCTGTTCAGAACACGCGCTACGTTTTTTAAGTTCCCTAGATTGTCAAAACGATGTCCTGCTATGTTGGATTTTAACCGACAGAATAGAAAAAAACCCAGCAGTGACAGATTGTGGCTGTTTGTTGTTTCGGGCAGCGTTGTAATAATGTATTTTGCCAGGAGCTGGGTCACATTGAAGGATGTCCTGGAAGCAGCTTGTCATAAATTTTCCGCATTCGAAGTTCTTCCTTGACAATTTGATGCACAGTCGATTTCGTAAGTCGCAATGTCTCCTCAATCATTCGGAGAGTCATCCGACTATCACAGAACAAAAGCATTGACATTTTAGTCACGGTGTCTGAAGTTCGAGATCTTGGTGTACGTCCAGCGCGTTGTTCGTCACCGATGTCCTATCTTCCGTCTTTGAAGGTTTTGTGCCACCTAAACACTTGGGCCTTGGACAAAGAATTCTTCCCCTAGGCGTCTTATAATATGGGAAGCTTCTTAGCAGCCGATTTGTTTAGTTTTACACAAAACGCTATGCCGTATCTCTCCTCGACAGGCCACCTCATTCAAACACGTGTCCGCTTCAGGAGCGATATGTGCGCTGCAAATGTTCAAGGCTAACTGACTTCTGCTAGAATCTGTAGCTGATAGTCCCCACCATACGTATCGCTCGCAAACTCCCTCGTTTTCGCTTTCTGCTTGGCGCGAAAAATTCAGTCTAATTACTTAGACATGCCATGTATGTCTTTAATTTCAGAAACTTTAAATAAGAAATGAGTTAGAAAAAAATATTTATGAAAATTCTACATTGACGAATGTCAGTCAATAAATTAGTAAATTATACCCCAGTATTCATTGCTATGTTATTACTCTAACTCCCATAAGTTACCTTACATATATTTTTTCTCAACTGCTTATGTTGTATTGTATTGTTTTCACTAAAAAGAGCAATTAAATAATAAATTTTATCACCTACGTGGGGCACAGAATTTCAAAATCTCAATATAACATCAAAAGTTAATCAAACATTTGAAATTCTACAAATACCAGTTCAAGATTTAGTTAACTTTAACATAAAGACAAAAAAGGAGACTGACAGGATTTTGACGTTTTTATCCAAAAAAAAAAATAATTAAAATTAAATCCATACCTGTTTGGAGAAGCAATAAAACATTGGAAGGTTATATAGGCATATATTTTTTCCCTATGATTGTGTGAACTGTTGTAGATCCCAATAAAAGCACCACGGTACACATTCATTTAAAATCTAAGTCTAGATCTCAGAAAACGTGTCCCCACATGTGACATTGGGCATTGTGGATACAAGCCAGCAAACAGGATTTTTTTTTTTTTTTTTTTTTTTTGTTCGAATTATGCATTCTGAAATAGAATAATTTTGTAAAGGACAAAATTAATCTCCTTGACAGTGTCATTAATTTGCTTTTTAACTGAAAAGGATGTATTCGTATTAGAAGTTAAAATAGAATCCTTGTTCTCAGATTTAAATATACAATTACATAGCTTATAGTATCTATACCAATAAAACTTTGGGGCATATTACGAATATTATTGAGATATGAAATCAATCAATTTTGAAATTTGATGTATTAATATAATTTCTATCGATGCTGAATTTAATTAAGTTTCGTGTTTGCGCCATGTCGGTGGCTCACGATATATATTCCATCTTGTGCTGCGTTTGTAGCCTTGCCAACATATAATAGTGAGAAAATTTCAAGGCAGGGTATCGTAACATTTGGTTTAGTCGGTAGAACGTCAGTGCGCTATACTGATGACCCGGGTTCGAGTCGGAATCTTTTTCACTATGTTGGCCCTTTGCACCTCTTAAGCAATTAGTTTGAAATTTGATTTTAATTTGAAATATTGTATACAAGGCGAATGTTTCTCTCTGGAATAATTTCCATGTATTAATAGATATGTTAGTTTCGTTATGAGAATTGATTTTGAGAAATTGTGTTTATGAATTGAAAAACACCCTTTTAAGAAAAAAATATATATTTATTTAACTTTCTTGTATTCGGATGTAAACACAAAATTGTTTAAAAAAACATTGGTCAGCTATTTTGTTTTTATGAAACCTCTTATTTAAATGAATAATGTCCGGAAGAGCGTTCTGTGTATTTGGCTATGTGAAATTGTTTCACGATATAAACATTTAAAAATGTTGACTCGCTATAAAACTTTTTGAGCAAAAATAAATTAAAAAATACAATTAATAAAATACATTTTTATAATTAATAAATACATTTTTCTGAAATTTCAAGACGAGATCACTTCATAATACATCTGGAATATTAATTATCTTTCATTGTAATGCACTTAAACTTTTTGATTTTTGAAAGGTAAATTTAAAATTATTCACCATATCTTTCATATATACCTTCGCTAAAATATTACACTATGGTTCATAATAAATTTAAAAATAAATGTGTTGGAATGAACAGCTGTAGAATATTAATACGCTTTTTTAGATAACTGTTTAAGATCCTTTCTTAGTAATATTTTGGAAATAAAAGAATTGAGATTTTTTCTGAAACCATCTTTCTAGTAAAAATAATTTATATTTTTCAAAAAAACATTTCCTATAAAAATAGAAACAGCCTCAAGAATTTACAAAATAAGATTTGTCGATACAATATATCAAAGTTAATAGTGTAGAGACAAAAAGATGCAGTGAAAAATTGTTGCCTAGAGACCATTTTTCAAATGATACATAGTATTTTAAATGTAAAATTAAAGAAAACTAAAATAAATGTATATCTATGCACTCAAAATTATTATGTTTTGGAGAAGACAGATTACAAATTTCATACAATTTATACTCCTCCCCCAAGAAAAAATCTGAAAATGCAGAAAGACTCTTAGAAGTATATAACTTTCCTCTCCCAAAATTGCTTTTCAGAATATGTTTTAATACATAAACTAACCTAATGCATTTTTACAATATATGTTTATTTTATAAACCAATTCCATTCTCTATACATGATATTAATAAGGAATATGAAAAGAAATATACATATGCAAACCTAATGCATTTGTACATTATTTGTTAAATTTATAACTCAATTCATTGTCTATACATAATATTAATAACATATATACTCATGCTTTGAGTTCTTATTGTGGGTTATTACTTAAATTAGCAGTACACACGTCGTCGGTCCTTCGTATACTTTAACAATCGGGTAATAATATTTATTAAATTTTGCTTAGTAATAAATTTCAATTTTCTCCGCTTCCATGACATACAAAATTATCCGTAAGAAATAAATTTGCAGAAACTGTAGAAAAACAAAATTAGTAAATTAGAACATACAATTTCTAATAAAATAGTATCTTTATAATTTTGTAAAATTACAGAAATTATAAATATTACAATTTCAGTTCCCTTTTAAATGTACTTATTATGGCAATATTTCTTAATACGTTATTAGTACATATGTGAAAATGTATTGAAAAATAAGTTCATTTTCACACGTAAACATTTAACTAAATATAAGATTAAAAATATTACTTTATGTTGCGATGTTAAAAGTTTTTCTCCTTTAAATTTCCTATGAAACCTTTTTAGGGTTCCGTACTTAAAAAGTAAAAACGGAACCATTATATGATCACTCCTGTGTTTGCCTGTTTGTCTGTCACAGACCTTTTACTCGGAAACTATGGAACGTGGAAAGTTCAAATTGGTGGGAAGTAATAAAGACTATTGACCCACATATTTTCAGATTAATAAATATTTTAAAATATATTTAGGAAAAATGTAGAGGGTGAAATTAAGTTACTTGAAAAAAATCTTTTCTTTGTGTATCATGAGGGGTATCGTGTGAAAGATTTCGTAACGCTGAACTCAAAAATATATTTCATTTAATTTTAGGTATTATATTTTCAAAGCTATGGTCGAAAATGTAGTGCAAAAATATCTTCCCTCCATCTACTTCCCAATCTGCTGAAACTAAAATTATGCAAAATTAGAGGTAGTAGACGTTAATTTAAACCTTGCAGGAAAATTATAGCGATTACCCTAAGTCAGATAGTTTTTGAGAAAATCACATTTTACCGTTACACATAAATTTCGATTTACGGGCATTCAGCAAAAGTGTTGAGCAGCGCTGGAGGTACCTATCATAGCAGAAGTACAAAAGCATTGTTGATCATGAATTGCGGAAAAAATAGTCGGTAATTGATCGCGTTATTAACCCTTAAAGACACGGACGGTTCGGACATACATAATGACAGGGACGGCGTACTCTATGCTGCATCGGCTTTTAAAGTCTAGATAACACATTTTAAGGATATATTTGTGTAATGCAATGCCCGGTAACAGTATAAAAGCAATAAACGTCAAATTGTTAAAAACAGACTAATTTAATGAGAATTAATCATATAAATACTGTGGGATTCGCGTCTAGTTTGAATTGAGTGACTCAATACACCTACTGTGCCTTTAAAGGTTAACTAAAAACCTATATGGAAAAACGGGGCACGTACCAAAGCGACGTTGCAGCTTTGCGACGTCCTTTCAAAGCGCGCTTAGCACAACGCTAAGTTTTAATTTTAAACAAGTGCTTTGCATTAAGTACACTTTAAAAAGAAAATATTATTACTACGCTGAATTTAGGTTTATGAAATGCCAAATGAAGTTTAAATGTGCACTACTTTTATTGTCAGCACCGAATTAAGTTCATTTTAAACAGATTATGATAAGATTTAAAAAGTATTATACAGAATATCTATATTTGTTATTATTTAATTTCCATATCTCTTTGAACTTTCGTGGTATATCCATTTAAACTTGTTAGTATATACAGGTATACCCAACCCTACGTTGTATAGTTTTTACAAAGTATTCTTTTAGCAACGGTGTTTTTTTTTAATAATACATTTACTAATCCATATATTATTGTACGGAACCCTCTGTGCGCGAATTATACTCGCACTTGACCGTTTATTAAAATTTATGAAAGTCCTAATTCTGTCTTAAAAACGCATTATGGATGTTACATACTAAGAAGTATATTATAGAAGTGAAAATTTAATAAGGTAATTAGAATCGAAAAATGGAATAGAATATTATACAACATTATATTTTGATAAATAATATGTTTTTTCACAATTTTATGAAAACATTGATTACTCTTCGTTATTACCATGTTCCTCATAACCACGTAAATATGTATACATTCTCAATCAACATTTTTACTTTACAAAAGGACTAAAAATTGCAAGCTGCTAGAAATTATGGACCGTTTATTAACGAAATTATTCAAAGTACTTTTATTAATGTTTCGTAAATCTGATGAAGAAAATCGTGAAAAATACATTTTTTATAAGAACTAAAAGGAGTCAACTGTAAAAAAATATACATGTACGTATTTTTTTCGGTACAAAATAAAAAATAAATAAATATTGTAAATTCTGATAATTTTATAGATAGTTTATGTGTGAAATTTTTGAAAAGCATTATTAATTGTTTCATTTACTTTTTTTATGTGTTCGTGATAGATCGTAAAAAATAAATGTTACAAGAGTAAATATAAATAATAATCATACAAAAATTCATTGATTAGAAAAATAAACAAAAATAAATATTAATTATACAAAAAAACATTAATTCGAAAAGTCGTTTTCTTTCCTTCTTGCTTTCTTTTTTTGTTGTTGAATGTACAAAAATCCATATACGAGTATTTGCAACCCTTAACATATTATATATATATATAAATATATATATTCTAGTGCACGTTGTTGTGGACGGTGTAGTGTAAGCCTTGTAGTGGACGTTTGAGGAAATTTTTTTCGCTATATAATTTTTTGTTGTGAATTTTGAGTACTTTAGATAATTTAGTATTTGATATTTCAGTTTTAATGCAGCATGGTATTACCTCTGCACTTGAGAGAATGTTTACTGTGTCAGTGTATAGAATATACTGAAGATTGATAACGTTCATGAGGTTCTAGAAGTTGATTAATGCTAAAAGTTATTTTTGGACATAAAAGTTAAAAGTTACCCATTATTTGTATTTTTCCTCACTCGGATCAAAATTTGTTTCAAGAAAATGGTTAGGGCAGGAATTTGGCTTAATCTTTTTACTTTGTAGATTGCTGATGGGGGATGTAGTGGATTAGCCACTCGCTTACAAAAGTTCTCTAGTGTTTTGAGAGTAAGCGTGACCTCAAAGAGTTTAACTGCTTGGCGCAACAGAGACCTCTCTGTTCTGTTTTACTCTAATTTTCCAAGATGTGTTTGCATCTCTTTGAGTTTACGGTTGCTATTTTTCGCTGTGGTTTTATGCAATTCGGGCAGCGTTATTCAATCTGCAGCATACAAAAGGTGAAGAGAAAGTATGTGCATTTGGATTTGTGACGAGTCTTGCTCTGGAGAATGTATTAAGACCTTGCGTCTGAGGAAACATAGTGGGTGTTGCCGCTACGTGCAGTAAAATGTAGGTCTGTGTTAGAAGCGCTTACAAGAAATATTCCTATATCATTCGAATAAATAATAGTAGGAGAGCTGTTGAACATTTTTGAGTAGGTATTTGAGGCACCCTGAAAATTTGTGCAACACTTCTTTTGTAATGCATGAATACAAAATCGAATGTCTGGCTGAAGGATCGTGGCCCAAAAACTGTGCCAGACACGTGTCAAGTGCCATTTGTCACTTGACACGTGTCTGGCACAGTTTTTGTGCCAACTAAAGTGTCTATCATTTTCAAAATATTTTTTTCTAAGCATAAATATTATTCTGCCTCAATCACAGCGTGCCTCAAATACCTTTTTCGGGTAGTCAAAAAATGGCACTTGACACGTGTCTGGCACAGTTTTTGGGCCGGCTAAAGTGTCTGTCGTTTTCAAAATATTTTTTCTAAGTATAAATATTATTCTGTCTCAATCTCAGCGTGCCTCAAATACCTTTTTTGGGGGGTAGTCAAGAAAGGGCACTTGACACGTGTCTGGCACAGTTTTTGGGCCACGATCCTTCAGCCAGACATTCGATTTTGTATTCAGCCATTACAAAAGAAGTGTTGCACAAATTTTCAGGGTGCATCAAATACCTTCCCTAAAATGTTTAACAGTTCTTGGACTATAAAAGATTATTGACAATCACGGCTAGCCAATGCTAATACATCGAAGATTGCACTAATGTTAAGTATGGCAGCTTAAGTTGCCTACTAGTTTGAAAAGCTTGCTATCGACGTGTAGTGTCGCAGAGTTCATGTAAGTTGAAGTTTGAATATCTCCTAAGTGACTGAGTTAGGGATTTACCTTTCTCGTTCATTGCGCATTCTAGGTTAATTATAGCAGTCACTTTACCAGTCCCTGCCCAATTAGTTTTAAATAAAGGTGTTTTAAAATTTACATCTGGATATGACTGAGTTACTAGGTAGCGACCTTGCCGGTGTTGCTACAATATGTGTGTGCTTATGAAAATAATTAAGGAGGCAAATTAACCTGTTAGTCGCTTCCTCAATTTTTGTTAATTGAAAAATACAAGCATACAATTCCGAGCAACGTTTTCATTTTTTGAGATTTTTCTATTTAAATTTTTATCTCGGCTTCATTAAAGAAAATGTCACGGCTAATACCATATTTTTTTTTAATTTTCAAAGGAAATTATTCTCTCAAATTTCTTGTAAATAATTTTGAATAAATCATTTAATGACAGCCGATAAGAACAACCAGAAATGATTTGTCTTGAAAATGAAATTTCTTCTTAAAATTTTAATTTTGTTTCTCTGATATATCACTTATTATTTAATTAATAATATTCATTATATTTTATGAAAATAGTAGTTGAAATTGTTATTTTATGCACGATCTTAAATTATATAGCAATATTAATAGCTAAAAGGCAGTAAAATAGTCTAGAAACAAGAAGTAAACTAATGTGTCTTCATGTATTATCTATGAATTTTATCAGTTTTAACAGAAAATTTCACCTCGAATTTTTATTAGATAAATTTGTGTTGAGAATTAAACAATTTCAGTCAAACAGAAAAATTTGGAGTCCTCTACATTTAAAATTCTAATTTAAAGATGATTTTCCTTATTGAAATGCTTCTGAATTTTGATTTACAAGCTGTTCATAATTAAATTTTTGCTTTAAAACCCCAATAAAATGAACACTTTTAGTACATTGTTACTGAACTCCGAAGTGTCATGAGATTTAATATCCCGAAACAATATTACGAAAATCAATCCCCGGGAACAACATGGCATTGTATGCTGTATTAATATTCAGGTATTTTGTCTTTTTGAATATCCCAGAAAATTGCTGATAAGCAGTGGCCTTTAAAGGACTTTCTATATCAAAAATGCCACTTAGTATACGCAAATAGCTTATCGAATAGTGCGCCAAAAATTTGCAAATCCGCATCATGCAATGTTTTCAAGTGTTTCACACGTCGTGTTTTGGAAACTGTAAATCTGACAATTTTCAAAAGCATTGAGTTCTTCAAGTCAACGATATCTTTATCATTGAAAGACAGATATTCTCTTGTGAAGTGCTATATTCAGAACTTTGAGCTGGTGCAGAGAGCACAACTATGAGCTTTAACTTGGTTTCAAAAAATCGTACACAGCACATTTTGTACCATGATCACTGTTACTTGTAAAATATCTGTTATGATGTTAATACTTGTAATAATTTAATTCCTACTAGTGGGGAGTTTTAAATCTATTTATTATTATTATTGTTGTTGTTATTATTTATTATTATTGCGGAATATAAAATTCCATGGAGACTCCTCACAATGTTTCCAAGTGTGGCAATTTTCATTTTAAAGAGGTTTCAATGTTAAACTTTAAACACAATGACACTGCATTTATTAAAAAACAATAATATTTTTATAAGATAAATTTTCTTACAAAATAAGAAAGTACAGGAAAAGAAAAAGTCCAATTCTTTTAAAATTCCTCAAAAAAACGATTTTTTGAAATTTATGTGTGTTTTAAATAAATAATTGACAACGGTAGAAAATCATACATTAATATCTTTTTATTGTACAAGAAAACTTAAGATTGCAAAATGTAATATTTTTCGGACATTTTCTTGAGCGTTTGTCATCGACATAATATGGAATATTTAAATAATTTTTATTTTAAATTCACTTTTATGTCTCATGTAAAAATCTGTAAATAATAGACATTTATATAACATTTATAAAAAAATAAATATTGATCACTTTGACAAAACATGAATTCCGCATTTATTTTCCTCTAAATTTTCTGAAAATATACACTAATTTAATATATGGTCCATCACTATTAAAAAAACATTTATTGCTTCATTTGTCTTATGATATATGAATGCTTGTCAAAATAAAGAACAGCAAAAATTAAAAACATTTCTTTTTTCAAAATTTATATATTTAAATTTTTTTTCGGGGTTTCATTAATTAATATGTCATTGGTAATGACACCCTTTATTAGCTCTTGCAAAGGATATCAATACCATAATTTTTTTTTTGCAGAAAAATTTGAGTAGGGCATTAAATAATTTTCAGTCAATAAGTATATGATATATGATTTAGCTTTAAAAATGTAATTGGTTCATGATATTTCGTTATATAATGTCACATTTATTTTTATCTTTTTGTTTTAAAACTAATTAATCGAAATATTATTTAAAATATTCAATTATTTTAGACCATGATATCATTTCCAATTAAAAGACTGATTGCATAACTGTGCTCTTCTCAATGGCAGTACTTGACACCTTTTTTCATGATCTATCATTTTCATTTTTTATTGGGAGTTTTATTAAATAACATGTCACTTGTAATGACAGTATGTATTATTTTTTTCAAATGAAATAATTTACTCAAATATAAATTGATTTAATTTTGTACGGATATTAATTGTTTTTTAGCCGATAAGAAGCATGAAAATTGAGCTAGTTTTAAAAGAGTATTTTAGGCATAAACGTATAAATTTTCATTTGTCATTTATCTCTTTTAGACCTCACCTACAATATATTGTGTAGGTGATGCTAAAGAAAAAGAAAAATCATTTTCCTCTTTTTGTGGGATTTAAAGTCGAGCCTCCACCCACAGAATTGAGTGGATCCTCCCTTGGAATACACTGACATCGGATATTTTTTTCAATCACACATGATCCTACTATAATACGAACTGAATATTTCTAACTGAGCGAAAGAATTCCCAAGCCGGGAATAGAACCCAGATCCTTGGCATATAGAGCCAGTGCTCTACCGTTTAAGCTAACTGGGCCGACAACCGGTGAGCATATTTCACTCAGAAAACCTTATTGGTAGTAACATCTGGTCTGTCATGTAGACATCTCAACAAAATAAACAGCAGGTGAAGGAACTGTATATAAATGATGGGTACGTAGATAAACTATTATTTTAACAGAATCAAACTGATTGGTAAAGTTATCATACGAATTGAATATTTCCAATTGAGTGAAAAAATGCCCAGGCTGGGAATAGAACCCAGACCCTTGGCTTACAGAGTGAGTGCTCTACCGTTTAAGATAACTGGGCCGACAACCGGTGAGCATATTTCGCTCAGATAACCTTATTAGTAATAACATCTGGTCTGCCATGCAGACAGCTCAATAGAATAAACCGCAGGCAAAGGAACTCCATATAAACGTCCATCGTTTATATGGGGTCGTCGGTGCAGTTAGCTTAAACGGTACAGCATTGGCCCTGTAAGCCAAGGATCTGGGTTCGATTCCCGGTCTGGCCATTTTTTCCCTCAATTGGAAATATTCCATGCGTATGTTAACTTTAACAATCAGTTTGACTGCGTTAAAATAATTGATGATCCTATTACTTCTAAGAAACCAGCAAAACTTTTTATTTCTACCAAAAACCTTCCGGCCTTAAAGGGTTACAATGCAATTTTCATCGGTAACATTCATAGAAATTTATTAAAAAATCGGCAATCAACATATATATTTTTTAATTATTCCGTTATTAATATCTATAAGAAAGATTAAGAAATAATCTTCACAAAAACACGTCAAGCAAATAATTTTGAGGCAGTGATATATTTTAAATCTGATTATTTTAGTATTAAGAATAACAATTACACAAAACATATGTGATACGCAAAATGTATGCGATTTTAAAACAAGAAGCTCTTGATATTAAACTTATCCCTACGGTGTTAATTATTTCCTTAATTACATTTAAAAAATATCAATCAAATTAAACAAAAGATACTGCTTTTTTGCATTAAAAAAAGAGAGAGACAGTAACGCATTTTCTAAAAAAAAGAAATTTAACACCTGGCTGAACTTATAGAAAAATTTCAATTACGTTGGATTTTTTATTTTAAATGCAGTCCAAAGACAGCGGATCGCATTGTATTAAAACTATAACTTTCTGTATCGGATTATTAGAAAAAAAAAAACTTCTTTAAGCCTAGCGCATAAAAAAAGAAAAAAATTGAATATTTCAATTGGAGCAGGAAGAAAAACTTTTTACGAAATCTTTTAATGTAAAATTATTTTTCGATAACACTTGAGCATGTTTTCATTAGTGAAATACTTATATAATATAATTGTAAGATTTACACACAATAAATTTAAGATTTGAGATATATGTGCATAAACATATTTAAGCACACACTATCTAAAAATATATATTGTTTTTTTTACTTCATCTTTTATTTTCTCATGAAATGTAGTAAATTATTTCTTTATTTTAATGCTTTAGGAAATCTTTGCAATCTATGTACTTTGAAATCTATAACATTTTTCTTGAAAAGCTTCTGAAAATTTATTAAAATAATTGACCACGTGAAATGGTGTGCGAAGTAATGTGAAAAACAGAGATTTCTTTGCCATCCCTTCCTTTTAACATCCAATACACACGAGATTTCAACTAAAACACTGAAATAATTTTGCAAGCAAAAATAAATTATTTCGTGTTAGATATTGTTGCAATAAAAAAAAAAATCTCTTCAGATTTTATACAGATTCTTTTTAGATTAATAAGTGTGCAGATGTAAGTATGTAAAAAATATATGGATATTTTCTATTTTAAGAATGCGGAAATGAGGAGAATTTAAAAAAGTAGCTGATAGTTCATTTGTTAATTATGTAATTATTATTGAATGAATAAATATTTAAAAAATATTTTTGGTACTTTTCGGTTAGCCGGGCCCCAGTGTTATATTTACATTCATATATGCATATATATGCACATATATGTAAATATATATATGTACACACACACGCATAAATATATACATACATATGTACATATATATTTACATATATGTGCATATATATGTGTATATGAATGTAAACATAACACTGGCGCCCGGCTAACCGAAAAGTACCGAAAAGTAAAGTTTAAATACTCGTCGAATTGATAATTTATGGATGGGACAGATTTTCACTTAACGGTGTTTATTTTTTATAATGAAGAAAAATTCCCAAGGTGCTGTGCTTTTCACGCAAGTAAGTCTTAATTTTTCATTTTCATCTCGTCAGTTTTACTTCAATAAGTTTCAATAAAAAGAGGTAAAGGAATTTCCTTTTTTCAAATGGAAAAAATAAATAAAACGTAGAAAAAATACGTAACGCTTGGCTAATCAGAGAATGCTTTAATAACTTGAATTTTGAATTTATACGGATTGCTAACCTTCTGGCATAAAATTTCTAAGTATTTAAATTTAAATAGGGAGAAACAAAACATTTACAGAATTTTTTTAAGTTAAAATGAATGTTCGGGACATCTTCTGAAGAATGAAAAAATTACATAAGATTAAGATTTACAATCGCTCAAATACTCTCAATGTATTTTAAAATAAAATCTGCTTCATCTTTTATCTTTGCATAAAATTTTCGAAATGCAATTTTTAATTTAATGCTTATATTTTATGTAATTGGAATTTTGTAATCAATGTACTAAAACAATTTTCGAGATGATCTCAAAATCTTAATGAAGTAATTCTTCGTTTACAATTCCCTGTGAGATAATGTAACCTATTGATAATTACAGCTCATATTCAAAATATTAGAATAATCACCTTTTTTTTTTTTTTTTTTTTTTTTTTACAAATCGAAAATATCGTTTGGTAATTTAATGTCTTTTAATGCAAATATGCAAACGATATTTTTATTAAGAAGTTATTGTTGATTAAACTTATTTATTGTCTTAAAATTAATATAATTTTTGAAAAGATTAATTAAAAATATATATTTTGAAAAGTCAAAATATTAGAATATTTGTTCAAGCGGTCAAAATATTAGAATATTTCACATTAATTCTCCTTTAATTAGCACCAATTGATAACTGGTGGCATCATTGATTAAATTCAGACGACTTTCTTTAAAATCAGTATTCTTTTTGCAGTTTGTTTGCTTTTTATTCTTAAAATGCGTCGTGTGAGTGATTTTCTTGACTCTATGAAACTTCCTATGGTTGATTTGTATTGCCACGGTAAAAATCAATGTTATATAGCGAATTATATATCGCAATCAAGCGTTAATATAATACTTCTAACACAATATTTAAAAAATGGAAAATTTCAAAATAATCGCCGAAATGGTGGCCGAAAACCAATAACATCTGCTAGAGATGACAAGAAAATGAACCGTATAGTTAAGAAAAACCGTTTTAAAAGTGTGCGATTAGTGCACCGAAAATGGAAAGAAGAAGGAGTTGAAGTGTTTGCATCCACAACATTAAGACGTCTCCATAATTTTAAGTTTGAATCTCATGTACCGAAAACAAAACCTCTCATGACTGAAAAACAAAACCGTATAAGATTGAACCGGTGTAAATAAAGACGTTTATGGAGCGAAGAAGATTGGAAAAATATATTATTTAGTGATGAAAGTATGTTTTGTGTTTCCTATGGAAATTCAGGTATTCGAATTTGGAGAATGAAGCAAGAAGCATTTGATAAAGAATGCCTTAAACGTTCCATAAAATTTGCTGCTAGTGTCATGGTTTGGGGTTGCATGTGTGCAGAAGGATCTGGAAAGTTATGCATCGTCTATGAAAAGGTTAACTCTGAGATATATCAAGAAATTTTGGAATATTACATGATTCCATCATCAGAAGATTTATTTGAAGATGATTTCATCTTTCAACAAGATTTAGCGTTACCGCATACCTCGGTGTCAACCGAGAATTGGTTCCACCAACGCAACATTAAGGTACTTCCTTGGCCACCAAACTCACCAGACCTTAATCCCATTGAAAACTTATGGTGTATAATGAAGAAAAATCACCAAGAAAATCCTCCTTTCAGTAAAACTGAGTTAGTGGCACGTAAAAATCTATTTGGGCTAATATTGATAGAAGTGTTTGTAAACACCTTGTATATAGTATGCAAGATCGATTGCATGTTGTTATGAAAGCTAAAGAGGGTGCTACAAAATATTAACTACCATTTACTCCAAATTCATAAGGTAATGTTGTTGCGTAAAATAAAATATTCTAATATTTTGAAACAATCTAAATTTTATTCTAATCTTTTGATGTGTTTCAGAAAGCTGTGTATACCTAATTTATTGTACTGTATTTTATATTTTGTAAACGTTAAAATCTTATCTAAACATTACAGATTTAATTTATAAGAAATTTAATGGCATTTACTTAGTATCAAAAATAAATAAATGAAAAATATTTTTTTCTTATTACTTTTTCTCAATTATACTAATATTTTGAAAATTAGCTGTATTTGATAGTCTTTACTTTTATTATTCCATACACATGATATTCGTGCAGTCAAAATTCGGTGTAACTTGATAATCAAATAAAATATTTTGTCGATATTTTCATTAAGAGTGGAACATATCTTTTGTATTAGATATTGAAGCTATCGAAAGAACAAATATATGCATAATATATGTATAATTTTTTCGATCCTTTGTGAATATGTTTTTACATGAGTAAAAGTTACATAAATTTAACCATTTTAAGAATCGGAGAGTTAGGAAAAATTAAGGAAAAAAAATTATTTATTTTGTTAATTGTGTAATTATTATTTTAATATTAAACGTTGAGATATAAAAAGTTTTTAAAAATACCTGATGAAGTGATAATTAATAGAGTGAAACATTTATTTTGTGCTTAAAATTTTACTATTAAGAACATCAACGAATATTTGTATGATTATTTTTCATCCAAATCCTAATTTTTTATTTTATTTTTGCGCCAATCTTACTTGCATAACTTTCAATAAAAAAAGTAAAGAAATTTCTAATCAGAAAAAGCATAAGTATAAACTTTCTTCTTGTGCACTGAAAATATTGAAAGAAGAATCGGAAAATTTTAGAAGGAGACAAGCTTTCCCCCCCCCCCCCCCCCACACACACACACACCTCAAGCTTAAACCCCAAATAATATAATCCCCAAAAATAACCCCAAGTGTCTGAATTTAAGAAAATAAAGCTTGACTTGTGTAAATAATTATAAATATATACATTTGAAAGAGCAAAAAAAAAAAAAAAAAATCATTGAAAGAAATTCATCCAACGTAAAAATTTGTTAGCATTTAAATCAGTTTATGACTAATGAAAAATTAACCTTGGCATTAATATTTGCAGAATTTACACAGAAGCACATATAGGCTCGACATATCGAAGAATAAATTTCTGATATATATTTAATATCTTATTGAATATTGTAATTATAAATCGTTTATTTAATACTTATCTCGTTTATTTAAAAGAAATCTTTCAAATGATTAAATAATTTCCTGTGTGCAGTGGCCTACGATTTAATGTGAACGACAGACAGTTATTCAACATTCCTTCCTTTTTAATATTCTGTACACATCTCATTTTTTCAGCTGAAATTCAAGATAAATTGACAAGATAAACAAATATGCTGTCAATACATTGATTAGAATAGAAAGGCGTCGTTTTATTAGACATAGCTGAAGTAGCAAGAATAAATCTATTCATTTGCGAATAACTGTCCTAATGTTATGTGAGTAAGTAAAAAAAAAACTGAATATTTCCCATTTTATGAATGGGAAGATAATCATAAAATAAAATAACAACTCAGTGTTGATTTTGATATAAGTGTTCAAATATTAATCAAATGAATAAAATGTTTCAAAAATACTCGTGACGCGAACTATTTTTGGAAGAATAAATTTGTATCGGATGCTAGATTTGAAAACCACGTATATTGAATTAATATGGAAAATATAATTTACGGCATCTAACATCTTCACCAATGCAAGATAAAGACGCATCTTCCAAAAATAATCTTCCCAACCTAATCTGCGAGTAGCATTCACAATTCATGAAAATTATATCGCTTCTTGTGTCGATTAAGTCATGTATTTTTTCACTATTAATGTCTATTACCCTATCCGTTATGGAGTTATTTTTACTTTTGGTTGCAGTTGAATTAATTGATTTCGGGTTGGTAAATCAGTAGTTCTGCCTAAGATGATGATAATTCTGGCTGAAATTATTTATTTGACCAGCTATTTCCATCATTACACTACAAAGCTATATGCTCATACAAATGCATTTAAAACATTTAATTTGTGATCTGTTTCTTTTGCTCAAGCTATAGGATTCACTTGAGTTGGTTCGGTATCCTAGAATAGGTTTAATTTCGAGAGTATCGATTGAATTATATTGCCCATGCATTTTTCCTCTTCTATTATCAAGGTTGTATAAACTTTTATTTATGGCCTCAAAATTACGTCTTGCAGCCTCATAGTAATCTAATTTCATTACTATTAGGAGGGTAGGTTGGTAAGTAATGCACACATACTTGTAGAGCGCGAACGAAATGACCTTCAAAATCGCGCCTGGTGGCATATGAAAGTAACATTCCCCTCTATACACATGTACAGATTTGAAGTCGTTGAATTCATCCAATGTGTTTTGAGAAACGGAAGTATGGAAACGTGTTCTAGTGGTATGCCAACGAAAGTTGAACAGTTTCGAAATCTGTTATCGAATTTTGAACTGCGGAAAAATGATTGATGCTGAGATTCATCGTTATTTAAAAATGACGTGGCTGTTGATAAGTCTAATGTAAATAGATAGGCAGTAAAATGTATTGAATGCGAGCCTAGAAAAGCTATAATTGTTGATAAAAAACGCAGCGGAAGTCCGATCACTGCCCAAACGATAAATATCTCAAAATCGTCGCACTTTGTTTCAAAATGACCTGAGAATCACTCAAAAGTATATCGCAAACATATTGGAATATCCAAGGAAAATGTCATCTTCATTATTGAACAATTGGGATACCGTAAAATCTGCAACTACAGAGGCTCTGCGATTTTTTTTTAAATCGATCACCCCACACTGTTAAAAATATCGTGAAAATTTACCTCTATTTTTAAAGGCTATCTATTTTTTGACCAATGAGAACGCTACATAAATACCTATGGAGCGTTCTCATTGGTCAAAAAATAGATAGCCTTTAAAAACAGAGGTAATTTTTCACGATATTTTTAACAGTGCAGATTGCGTTGCGTTGAACCCGTTTATTGTATTTATTGTATGTATGTCTGTAAAATATTTATATATACCTTTAACTGTTGAATGAAGGCCTTATTTATGTGTGAATGTGTGTTTTAATATATATTGTAGTATGTGTGTTTATTATTATGTTATGCCACATTTCCTAAAAAAAAAAATATATATATATATATCTTCTGGATGAAAGCGTTATGTGGTATCCTATTACATGGTGAAGCTAAAACACTAAGATTCCATTTAGTCTTGAAGATTTAAGACATTATTCATTATTACTTAATATTTTAATATTTAATAATGTCAATAATATTAATAATTTTTAATATTTGAAAATTAAATATGAATAAGCTTTTCTAAGAGAGTTTAGTACCATACCTATTAATATTTTAAACACATGGTATCAAATAGAAAATAAATCATTAAAATTTACAGCAAAAACTTTCACTTCAAATTTCTTCAAATGTGATTTTTGCTACTTAACATGTTCTCCTACTTAGCTCTTCAGTTAAGGGGACAAGGGACTCAATTTTTTTTTTTTTTTTTAATGTAAATTGCACCTTAAATATTATTCAAGGGTACATTATATGCATTAAGGCATGCATTTATCACAAAAAAAATAAGAAAAAAATTTTATTTTTGAGAAAAAAATGGAATTTTACGCGTCGTCTTAGAAATCTTCGAAATGCCCCCTGCGTCTTCCATATCAATGAAAATCCCCAATATTTTTTATAAAAGTTTGGTTTATATATATAAACAAAATAGAGCATCGAATTTTATATATTTGAATTAAAGGTAAAAAAATTTTTTTTGAAAAATTTTGAAATTTTTTCGGAAAAATTTCAAAATTTCAAAATTTTTCAACTTTTTTTTTTTTTTTTTTTTGTAAATTTTATCCACCCCGCTTTTCGGTGTCTTTAATTTGTGTAATTTTCCTTTTAAATTTGTCTGGTTTCAATTTTTGATTTTTTTTTTTTAATCCTGGCTTTTGCTAGAGTGTCTTTCACTCGGGACGTCGCTGGGGACCTACGAATCTTGCTTCCGCAAAAGAGTCGGAATAAGTGGAAGAATAAAGGGCAAGAGGACGATGAGGGACGAAAGAGGCGTCTTAGAAATCTTCGAAAAGCCCCCTGCACGTCCCATATCAAGGAAAATCCCCAATATTTTTTATAAAAGTTTGATTTATATATATATAAATAAAATAGAGCATCGAATTTTATATATTTGAATTTAAAGGTAAAAAAAATTAAATTTTGACATTTTTTCGAAAAAATTTCAAAATTTTTAATTTTTTTTTTTTTAATTTTTAGTAAATTTTATCTTAAATATTATTCAGGGGTACATTATATGCATTATAGCATGCATTTAGCACAAAAAAATAAAAAATAAATTTATTTTTGAGAAAAAAATGGAATTTTACGTGTCCTTTTAAAAATCTTCGAAATGCCCCCTGCGTCTTCCATATCAATGAAAATCCCCAATATTTTTTATAAAAGTTTGTTTTATATATATAAATAAAATAGAGCATCGAATTTTATATATTTGAAATTAAAAGTTAAAAGAAAACTGAAAAATTGAAATTTTTTGAAATTTTTTCGAATAAATTTCAAAATTTTTATTTATTTATTTATTTTTTACCTTTAAATTCAAATATTTAAAAGTCGATGCTCTATTTTATTTATATATATAAAACAAACTGTTATAAATAATATTGGGGATTTTCATTGATATGGAAGACACAGGGGGCATTTCGAAGATTTCTAAAACGACGCGTAAAATTCCATTTTTTCTCAAAAATAATTATTTCTTATTTTTTGTTTTGTGATAAATGCATGCCATAATGCATATAATGTACCCTAGAATAATATTTAGGTGAAATTTACAAAAAATAATTAAAAAAAATATTTTTAAGGATTTTAATGTCATTTGTCCCCTTAAGAACATTCTATGTTAAACGACATATAAAACGTACACGGATATCGAAGTATATTTACGAAAAATTAGAGCGCGGTCAGCAGGCTAGACAAAACAAATTATTAAACACTTTTGAAGTATGTTTCAAAACGTTAAAAAATAATAGCCTAAGGAAATATCCTAAATATTCTATGTTTAAAAAAAAAAAAGAAAGAAAGAAAAAAAAAGAAAAAAAAAAGTTTAAAGAACTCAGTTAAAATAAAGTTTCGTCATATTTTAAGTGATTTTTTAAGTAAAAAACATTTACGTAAAATAAAGATTACACTCGCACAGTTACGTACAAAGTATCTGAAAACTCATTTACATCTTCATCTATTATTTTATTGGACATTGTATTCAGTTTCATCATTATTTTAAACTTTACTTCTATTTTAATTAAATATTTATTATCGATGTTCTTCAACTTCCTGCGATTCTTCTGCAAACTTAATAACGTACTTCTCCACGTAGAATGGCCTCAGAAGTAACATGAACAATTGACTGTTATTTGACATTCCTTCCTTTATACATTCCGCGCACATCAGATTTATTCAGCACATCTTCAAGTAACTTGGTAAGCAAATAAAAATCGTTGTCGATATATTGATTAACAAAGAAAGATGTCATCTTGTTTTAGCCATTGTTGCTGTCGCAGAAACAATTCAATGCATATCTTCCGAATAATAAGTGACAAAATGTAATATGAGTAAATAAAAACTGATTTCCTTTGTTGTTTTAATAGTGGAAATAAGAAAACGAAATATTAAGAAAAAGGAGAGTTTTATTGTTATTTATATAATTATTATTAAATAATAAAAATTTATAGAGAAAAAAAACTTTTAATTCGGACGATACTTGAGTAAAATAGGTTTTACTTCAGTGCTATTATTTCAGTGATAATACCATCTAGAATTTTCATGCATGGAGATCTTAACTTTTAATTGTTGCGACATATTTATTTCAGTAATAAAAACAATGAAATTCACAATGATGTGAAACACATTTATATCTTTCGCTTCTAATATGAAACAAGTTGGAAATTGCTCGTCAAACGTGTCAAATGAGGTGCGTTCGTACTATAACAAGTTTTAAAATTATTTTTTGCACCCCATATTGTACTGAATGTATAATGTTTTGCACTTCATAAAGTACACAGTCTTTAACATCATTAAAATGCACTCCCAATAATTTTTTCCCATTCCCCGAACACTTTTGACTGTCCCTGTAATTAAACTATACATCCGATTTTCCTAAAATTTGAAATGGCTCGACAAAATTTTGCAACAATTATATCTTTAAAATTTCAGACCATTCGGAAGGCTGTAACATCATTAAAATGCACTTGCAATAATTTTTCCCATTGGCCGTAATGTAAAGAAAAACTTTTGATTGTCCCTGTAATTAAACTATGCATCCGATTTTCCTAAAATTTGAAATGGCTCGACAAAATTTTGCAACAATTATATCTTTAAAATTTCAGACCATTCGGAAGGCTGTAACATCATTAAAATGCACTTGCAATAATTTTTCCCATTGGCCGTAATGTAAAGAAAAACTTTTGACTATCCCTGTAATTAAACTATACATCCGATTTTCATAAAATTTGAAATGGCTCGACAAAATTTTGCAACAATCTTATATTTCAAATTTCAGACCATTCGGTTAGGTAGTTTTTGCTCTGTTATATGCGGACAGACAGACGGACGGACAGACGGACAGACGGACGGACTGAACGACGACTATAGGTGCTACGTATTTATATAATTACGAACGCACCTAAAAAGAATGAAAGAAAAAACAGTAACATTTAAAAGGGCTGTCGTCGCAGACCCAACATGATAATTCTTTACGTGAAATGGAGCTTGAAATTTAAATGCATCAAAAAACGATTGTATCACATAGAGTCACTGTAATATCGGGTATCTAACACATATTTAAAAATATTTTCAACTTTCAGAAAATAATACAGAATATTTCCATTTCAAAAGGCGGACAATGAACCTTTAATAAAAATCCTTCAGTAATTAGTGGAGCTGATGAGCTACAAGGCCGATTCTTTCATATACAATATACATCTTGTTGAACGATTTATTCTTCAATAATTGCTTTTTTATCCACCTGTATTCTTATCAATTACACTAGCTACTACTGGAATGATAGACCGTGTTACAAGACAGATACGATAATATTTTTCCGAGTAATTTAATCAATGATAAGCTGTGTATAGTCAATTAAATAATGCGATATATTTAAGGGTTAAGCCTATATTTTAGTCATATGAGGAACTAAAGTCTGAACACTAAAATATTTTGCAAAATTTTCTATTGCTATCCAAAAATTTAAAATTGCTTCGATTTCAACGTGTTGAACATCTTCAAGCATTAATTCACCACCATGTTTTTTAGATAAAAATACGCCATCCCAAATTTACGCCTCTTTTTTGTAATTTCGTCATAGGATAAAATAAGGTCCTCTCTCTTAAGGCCTCTTTCATTTAATCTGTATCTCTCTCTCTCCCCCCTCTCTCTCTGTCTCATTTGTCTAATATTTGGCAGAATGTACTTGCACTACGTAACATCAAGTTTACCAGTATAACTTTATATTCTTATAAAGAACATACAGGTGTCAAAAGCAATCAAATAAAAGAAAGAGACACCCCTCCACCTTCATACACTTTAATACCCCTTACGGAGAATAATGTAAACATCCATTCGATTCAGAATTATTTCTTTAAAAATTATGTAAATTTACAGTCCTCTTTAATAAAAAGCTAAGCGTTGCTGACGATTGGCTTTTTCGCTAATCGTTGCCACAAATAAAACTCTGAAAATGAAAAACTTGAAGTTACTGAGAAAAAAAATAACTCGAAAGGTATTTGTCAAAAAATTGCTAAACAAACTGCGTCAGAAACGTTAAACATTTTATTTTTCACGATATAAATTTCAAATCTAATCATTGTACCATTTTTCAAATATTGAATTTCAAAATTTACCAAATTTCACAATGGAGTAACATAGCGAAATCTTCACGCGTAAAAAGATAATGATAACGGCAATGAGTCCTCACATGTATACTGGCTATAGCACGAGTTATAAATTATAGTAGCCTTATTATTCTGTTAAAATATAAAAGTGAATTATGATGTCACGAGTGCAGGATTTTTATTAAATTCTCGACAAATACCAGATGCGCCATTTCTTTTTAGTTGTGAATAATATAGATTAATTCACGTATGACCACATATTTAAAACGAATATATGTTTAATGCATGCTTTTACAAGAGAAAGCGATGTCATGAAGGGCTTTTCACGAATTTACATTTCTTTTTCCATTTTTTTTTTTTCAAGAATCAAGACTATATTTATTTTGGCTTAGAAAACATTTTTTTTAAATACTGAAATAAAAGCAAAATTTCTCAAGGTTTTCAATATACCGTATATCTCGGCGTATAATGCGTACTTTTAACTCTTAAAAATCAATTCATTCTACTGTGTGCGTGTAATACACCGAATACAAAATGGTTGATATAAAATCATAATAAGGAAACGTTCCAAATTATAATTCTATTTAACTTACAATATATATTTTCTAACAAACTTAATCATCCTTATCAGTTAACACAAAACATTCGTTATACTCGTTCTCATTTATGTTTTAGGGAATGTCACCTTTGCTCTATGGAATCTAATCACATCTCAAACTAAGAGGCATTATGTTTTTTTTTTTTTTTTTTTTTTTTTTTTTTTTTTTTTTTTTTTTTTTTTTTAAGATCCTGGACGCTTTTCCCAAACATTTTTTATCCATAATTTTACCCCATTTTCGTACATCCAGCCATTCTCATGGACATTAACAAAAACTCTATTTGGAAAATTACAAAGTAACTTGGTTTTTCGTTTGAAAATTCCCACTGATTTTAATTTGGTACTTTAGCTAAGCAGGAAAAAGCCACTGTGAAGTAGGATTTTTCGCTTCCCGTACTTTTAAATGGAAGAGTTTTTAAACCTATTGATTGTACACAATTTGTTTCCTATTATATCGAACATTAAGGGGGGTAGGATACCTTTTAACCTTCAAAATTTTCGAATTTGTTTTAATACATATTTTGATTCCGTAGTCATGTCTGAACAATATGCAAAAAATCGCATTAAAAAATTCCCACTAGTTTACTAATTATGGGAGTTTTAATAAGTCTACATAGGATAATTAAACTTTGCGTTGCGTTTATTCAAAACGATGAATTTTGATACTGCGCGCAGTCTTACTAAAAAACTATGCATGGCAATCAAAAGAAATTTTTACCATATATTGATTTCTGTATTATCAAAAACTTAAAACCACAAAAAAGATAAGATATTATTTTTTTCTGTTTTTGTAGTTTGAAAATATATTGTAAAAAGTGAAAAAAATTAAATTTTTGTTAATTTTTTAATTTAGTCAATATTTTTTACAAATATTCCGGTTTTAGTATAAAGGTAACACTGTTATGTATTTATTTTCACCAAAATTTCCTCTTTATATACATATTTTCAGATTTTATCACGCGCGCAAGATTTTTTTTCTCTTATTATCATATATTTTTAAACTTATCTTTTCAATATTTATTTATGAATTTACAAGTATATATATATATATATATATATATATATATATATATAATTTAATATAAATTTAAATATGAGCTTTATATTTAAATGAAGTTTGATTTTTATTTTTAACTTATTACACAAGTTTTGAAGCTTAGAACATAGTGATATTTTTTACTTTTTCGACGTGTTCAAAGGTATCCCCTATCCCAGGGACGGCGAACCTATGGCACGCGTGCCAAAAGTGACACGCGAAAGAATAATTTTGGCACGTTGCGCTTGTGGCTCTAAATCAATATACAGTGATACTGTGCAAAATACACAAACCTTAGATGATCTGATCTTGTCTAAATTAGATTAATTGGAAATCGGAGAATTTTAATTGCAGCTTTTTAAAGTACCCGTAAATTACCCCATTATTAAAAGTTCCAGTGATAAAATTATGGCAACTTAGAAATTAATATCAGAGAAACTGACGTTTACCCTTTTAATAATGTTTACATCTATCTGTATTTGCAAAGTCATTATTTTCTAAAAAAAAAAAAAAAAAAAAAAAAAAAAAAAAAAAAAAAAAAAAAAAAAAAACATTTGTCAGATAAATCCAGCTCAGTTTGCATTCTGTTGAAATCAACTGAATATGAACCTGATATTAATTATTTTTCTTCCAGGGTGCAACAACACAATCACATAATTTTTTAAATAATTTCTTCAATTTAATAGTTTTTATGAAAATTATGCTGTAATAATTCACATGTATTTTACCCATTTTTTAAAAATCTTCATAAGTGATTTTTATTCGTAATTTTTCAATCCACTAAATTTGTTGGCACGTCAAGGTCATGGTAAAATATTTTTGAAAAAAAATCGGCACGCGGCTATAAAAATTTTCGCCAACCTTGCCCTACCCCTTAATGGCGTTTCGTCCATATTTCCAATTTGAGACAAATCATAGTTTTATTAGATATAAATTTCCAACTGGGCGAAAAAAGTCCGGACCAGGATTCGAACCATGGATTTTCTGGTTGAGGCCGCCAGTGCTCTGCCATCTGAGCTATCCCGGACGAATCTGGTGGAACTTTTTCACTCAACTAACCTTAATAATTATAGCATCTGGTCTGAAACCTGGTTCAGTTCAACAGAATATATCTCAGGTAATGGAACTCCAAAAATCGCTGGATACGAAATTACACTAGATTAATTTTAACACGATTAGTCTAATTGGTAAATAAATCATATTAGATGTAATTTTCCAACTGGGCGAAAATTGTCCGGACCAGGATTCGAACCAGGGATCTCCTTGCTGAAGCCGCCAGTGCTCTACCATCTGAGCTATCCCGGACGAATCTGGTGGAACTTTTTCACCCAGCTAACCTTAATGATTATAGCATCTGGTGTAAATCATAGTTTCTCTCCTTTGGAAACTTAACAGTTTTTGTTCTAAGTATTTCTGGTTTGTTTTCGTGGTAAAAACTTGATGCGTGTTATACAGCTGTATATACTTGAAAAAAAAATCTATACTCTCAAATCAGTGATGCATGTTATACGCCGAGAGGTACGGTATTAAAAAAGAGAGCATATTTGCGCGAGCTTTTTAGTCCGAACAGTGTTTGATTTTAAAATTGATTTTTCTAACGAAACATGTTTAAAACACCGGGCAACACCACGTATTTCAGATAGTAATAAAATAAGATGAAAAATGTAATGTGAACACCTAATTACGGCACCAGGATAGCAATAGAGACCCTCAAATCTTTCTAGATGTAAAATGGTGAAGTCTCTGCGATGATTTCTAAGGATATTCACTTTTAAATATTAAATTGATTATCTGGACTGTCTCAGAATAGAAAAAAAGTTCGTTTAAGTTAAAGATTTAATTAAAATTTTATAAATACTTTTCCAAGGGATGTGTTGTGTTAGAAAATACTAAATAAGATGGTGACATTTTCTAGCAAATAATTCAGACCATTGTTACATTTATCACGTTTTAGTGAATACATTTTCTTAATATGACTATATGGTCTTTCAAATTGTTGTTTTGAATTTCAATTTAAGCGTAACACAAAAACGAATTTGCCGATCGAGCTGCAATTTTCCTAGTTATTTAACTTAAACAATTTAGGATAAAAATGTTCGAAAATTTTTAGATCATTCAATTAAGTAAAACTTTTTATTGAGTGAATTTAGATTTTTTTAAATTAAATTGATATTTAAGGGTGTTGGTAATTTGAGATCCGTATTAGTGAACCAAAATTGTAAGCCCCTAAAGTACCAATTTTAGAAAAATAGCTTCTTCTGTCATCTACGATGGGGTTTTTTTTTGTTGTTGTTGTTGTTTGTGCAAAATCAATGAATGTGTATTTGCAGTGTTCCTTTATCTTCAGGGCTGAAAAGTATAAATAATTTTTCCGGGTAATAATTTCAAAATTTATATTTTGTTCATAGCAAAAGTAGTACATGGAATTCACAAACGGATTTAAAAGATGGTTAATAAGAACACCACATTAAAAAATCAGCATAAAGATATTATTAAAGGATATAAAAGAAAATAGTCTAAAATACATTGACATTAAGATGTTAAAATCTTACATTTTTTTAATTCTGAAAATTCTTGACTGATTATCTTTCCGTTTAACTAAAATTTAACTCTAAATCGAATTATGGTGCCAAAAAATTGTGTTTTCATTGACGATTTCAGTATGTTTTACTATCTCAATTCCGAGGCAACATCTTAAACTTATATCTTTTCCAAACATTTAAAGAAGACATAATTATTAATAATGTTTTTTTTTCGTTTTTATTTCTAAGGCAATTTGTTGATTAAAATGTGTGGGAATAATTTATACACAATAAATTGCAACAGCATGAAGGAATCATCAGAATTAGATGAAACTTAATACATAAACGACTGGTATTGATACAAACCACGAAAACAATATTTAGTGTCCGAAATCGGTATTTGGTGAAGCCAACACGCTCTGCAATAAGTGCTGCTATACGACGTGGCATGAAGTCAAACGATTTTGAAAGACTGCCTGGGAAATAGCATTCCATATTCTTTGTATGCGTACCCAAAGTTCATCTGTAGAAACTATAGGAGGAGGATAACGAGCGAGACGCCGATCAACGAAATGCTCTAAATGTTCAATGGGCGACATATAAGGTGAATACGCAGATGACAGAGGAAGCTGTATGTGTTCTACTGACAAGAAGTCTTAAACATTTCTTGCAACATGTGGGCGGGAAATATTCTGTTGAGGATAGCTCCAGGATTGCCTTCAAGGAAAGGGAGGACTTAGGGATCCAGCACTTCACTGATGTACCTGTTGCCATTCAGATTATTCAAAATTCTTAGCAGCTGCGAACGTTCATGATGCGATATCGCATCCCACATCATAATTCCCGGTGTTCGTCCACTATGGCGTTCGATAATTCACTCTAATAGGTACCGTTCACCGGCATAGTGCTTAACACGAATGCGGCCATAAAGGTATCACAAATTAAAGCGGGATTTTTCAAATAAAACAACTTGTTGCCAATCTGCATGCGAGTCTCATGTTCATGAGCACACTGCAGCCGCAGGCGTAGATGGTTTTGCGAGAGAAGGATCCTGTATAAAAGAGGTCTTGCACGCAGTCTACGGTGCAACAGACATCGACGTACTGACGATGACAGCGATATACCTGTAGCAGTTGATCAGTGTGCTGCCAACTGTCTAGATGAAGCTGCACTGTCCGACAGCGTCATGCGGACTAATTCAAATTTAATTCTACCTTATCTAATTCAAGTCAATTCTCTAAAACAAAACTCAGTCGTATTCTCGATCGTTTTAAATCTTAAGCAGTTAAATGAAATTTATGAGTTTTATTTAAGGAATTGTTCCTGACTGTCAATTCTTAACTGCACTGTTAATAATTTGCAGCATTCTGTCCAGTCATTCGACCGTTTTTTGAAAAAACGGTTTCATAACAGTAATTTAACTGTATTCTGACCATATAATGGCCAATAATATGGACAGAATAATGTTAAATTACAGTTGTGTAACCGTTTTCGGAAAAAAACGATCAAATGACTGGACAGAATGCCGCAAATTTTTAACAGTGTGGCATTACATAATTATTAAAACTAGGGGAGAAACACCGGCTTCCCGGGTAATAGAATACAAATGAAAACCATCATATATATTATTTCAGATGTTAACTCCCCTTTCCCTCTGTACAATGATACACCTGATATTAAAGGTAAAGTGATCAATGAAGTATTTTTCAAAATTTTCTGCAAGCGGCTTTCGGCGTATAATACTTATATATCGGTAAAACACGCTTTTTGATAAAAAAATTTGCAGTTAATTAAAAATTAAAAAAAAACATATCAGGAAATAAACTTAAAGATTGCTTCGCGACAGCCTCGCACAGGTCTACTGGCATTTTTATTTAGCTATTGTTAACTCTAAAAGATTTTTTACATTTATTATATATTTTTTAGAATTTCCACAATCAGTACTAAGAATCATATTTGTGCGAAAAATAGTAATAATGAGTTCAAATAAAGTTATGAAACGCATTAAAAACGATGTTTTCATATTGTCCGTATTAGGAGTTAATAGTCGAAGGAATTACTAAAGATCGCTATTTACAATCAATATTTTTGTTATCCGACTGAAAAGAAGGGTGATGTGTTTCACGCGCATCTGTGTAGGTGGATTTCTTTATACCCTCGAAACAACCCAACGGCTGGATGGATTTTAATGAAAGAGGTCTCTATCAATTCGTCTTAATGGCCCAATGGTTATAGGCTAGGTTTTGTTTTTATAGATTCAAAATGTCGGCTGTAAAGTACAAAATGGCGGTCGAGACGAAAAAAAAATTTACGCACCCTATTGAGTGGCATATCATTGGATAGGTCTTTCAAAATGAAGACAATGTTTCATTGACTATTTTACAGTCAGAAGCTCCGTTCAAATATTATACAGCCTGGAAGTTGTGTATGTACTGTGGATCTCTAGCTTTACTGCAACTCTAACCATCATAGACATCTATAGACTTCATCAAAACAGTATTTATAGATAAGAACTAACAATTAAACACAACTTAAAATTCCTCAATACAAGTAAATAAAAAAATAATAGGTAAGTAATATAAACAAGTAATATTAAAAAAAATATTTTAAGTCAATTCCTACTTAGGTCAATAAGAGAATTTTGTTTCTCCTATTCTTCTTTTCTCTTGCGCTTAAAATGCCTTTATCAAGAAGAGGGCTCTCTCAGTCTTAAAATACCTTGATCAAGAAGAGGGCTCTCGATTATTCAAAATTAATTAATTTAATTTAATTAATGAATTAATATTTGAAAAAACTGGATTAACATCAAGTGTCATCCACTGCAAGTTCGAAAAAAATTATTTGAGCTTGATTGGATGAATAATAAGTATTTTATTAACGATTGAAAATTTGAACAAGATAGATATAGCGAGAGTGTGAGCTAATAGTAGGAATTTAAAAAAAAAAGTTTCAGATTGATGAGAAATAATTAATTAGTACGCTTTTAACGCAGTCGGGTTTTTTGATTTTTTAAATTTAATTGTTTATTATTTCTGTTCATTTCAGTAGTTTAAGCGCGAAATAGGATTACATTTATTAAATTTGTGTTTTATTTATATTTTAGAGTTTTATTTATTGGTTTATGAATGTTCTAATTAATCTGTGGGATATAAGCTGGAAACAAATGAAAAGCTATTTGTATTACTTTAAGTGCAAACGGATTTATCTTTCGTAATCGTCTGCACGCAATAGAGATAAATAAAAAATATCATGCCTGAAATTTATTTTAAAACAATAGAATTACGCAAATAGCGATAAAAATTTCTAACAAATTGCTATATAATTAACATGAACTAGTATTTCAAAGTACATTTTTTGCACTACTCGACAGGCGTAAAAATTGAAAAAGTGCGGTGTTTAGGAGTTTAAAAAATTGCAGTAAAAGTTAATGAAAGTTAAATTTAATCATCTACTGTTGCCAACATCAAAATAACTTCGCTGTACGCACGGATACTTTTGTATTTTGCATTATATATTTCATTTGCAAAAAATCTTTTTTAAAGAAATAGCAGATTCTCTGCAAAAAAAGAATAGCTTTATAGTCCAGGCAATAGAGACCGCATAGGGACTCTACCTATCAAAATTAATGGTAGTACTGGAAATCGGCTTTCTAGATGTTTTTTGGGTCGCTGAATCCGAATTTGTAACTTCCCACCAAAATTTCCCCCGGCAACCCCTCCAAATTTTGGTAAAAATCCCCCCAAAAAAAGGATTTTATTAAAAAATTCCATTTTTTATTGTTTTAGGGGAAATGTAGCTAGAAATTCACAAAGTAGACAAAATTTGCAACAAATTAGATATATGACATTATGACTTAGGATGAAGGGGAAGGGGGGGTCTGCCTCGGAACATGCGCCGCAGTGCTGCGTGGACTAAGTTGCGCAATTCCACTTAACCACTCACACGTTTACATTCACCCTTCCATCTCCCCCTCCGAACTTTCTCTATAAGGTTTACTTTAAGTTTTATGGGTCGCTGAATCCGAATTTTTAACTTACACCAAAATTTTCCCCCGGACCCCCCCCCCCCAAATAGTTGTTTTTAACTTAAATTTCATATTGTTTTAGGGGAAAAGCATTACGAAATTCAGAAACTACACAAAATTTGCAACAAATAGGATATATGACATTATGACGTAGGACGAACGGGGAGAGAGGGGGCTGCCTCGGAACATTCCCCGCGCACTTTTCTCAAAAACCAAGTTTTTTCAAAAAATCAATTTTTTGAGGGGTTGCCTGGTGAAATTTTGGTGGGAAGTTACAAATTCGGATTCAGCGACCCAAAAAACATAAAGTGAGTCAAAATCCAGAACTAGTATTAATTTTGCCAGATAAAATCCTCTATTGCCTGGACTTCATAATTTAGTGCACGTAGCGCCGCAGTGCATGTTCAGAGGCAGCCCTACCCTCCCCGTTCATCCTAATTCATAATGTCATATATCCTATTTCTTGCAAATTTTGTCTAGTTTCTGAATTTTGTAATGCTTTTCCCCTAAAACAATAAGAAGTTTAAGTTAAAAACAACTATTTGGGGGAGTTTAAGGGGGGAAATTTTGGGGGGAAAGTTAAAAATTCGGATTCAGCGACCCAAAAATCTTAAAGTAAACCTTATAGAGAAAGTTCGGAGGGAAGATGGGAGGGCGAATGTAAACGTGTGAGTGGTTAAGTGGAATTGCGCAACTTAGTTTACGCAGCACCGCACGCATGTTCCGAGGCAGATCCTCCCTTCCCCTCCATCCTAAGTCATAATGTCATATATCTAATTTGTTGGAAATTTTGTCTACTTTCTGAATTTCTAGATACTTTTTCTCTAAAATAATAAAAGTATTGATTTGTTTAATAAAAACCTTTTTTTTGGGGGGGGGGGGGTGATTTTTAACAAAATTTGGGGAGGTTGCCGGGGGAACTTTTGGTGGGAAGTTACAAATTCGGATTCAGCGACCCAAAAAACATCTAGAAAGCCGATTTCCAGCACTACCATTAATTTTGCTAGGTAAAATTCCCTATTGCCTGTACTATTAACTAAGAATCTCCATAAATTATTGTAGCTGTTTCCTTACCCTTGAACTTTTGATTTTTACAAAAATTATTTTTCCATATTCGTGATGTACAATTCAATTTTTTTATTGTTGTTTAACATGCGTAAAAAACCTAAATTTGCAATTCAAAACGTTATTACTCAAATAATGATTACAATCAAATAATAATTAGTATTAAAATTTTATAAAAATTTATCAAAAGTCATGGGTTGGATAACAATTTTATATAGTGGCGAAGGATTTATTTCGAAGAACGCGTATATGCTCAATGCTTTCCCTTCTGCATTCGCCATTTTGAATTCTCACATCTCAGTCCTCCACAATGCGGCGCAGCTTGGGTTGCGCATAAAGTGGCGAAGAATACAAAAGGGAACTAATCGAGTGGGGAAGGGAAAAAGTGAAATCCCATGCTATCCTAATGGAAAAATACTTATCCTTCTTCTTCATTCAAGTTTGGAAATTCCAACAATATCTGGGAGCACGGCAGTGCGTCCGCCAAGTTCGCACAAGCCATAAGCTACCTTTTCCTGAACCATTTTGGCATACTTCTCACCCCTTCATAACGTCATTTTAGGGAGAGATATAGAAATTTTTCTTTTATACACATGTTCATATGATCAAACTGAACTAAGGTTCCACGATTTCATGTCTCTATATTTAGTAGCTTTCAAAATATTAAATTCCGAAAAAGCACTTTTTTGTCACTGACTCACTTCGCATCATCAAATAACTAATGTACTTCTAAAAGTTGTAGAATCTTGAAATTTCACAAGCAAGTCAGATTTGTAGCACAATTAACCAGAAAAATCTGAAACACAGAATTTCCGCCTCTAAACCCCTCAAACAGGGGGTGTTGATTTGGCCGTAAGCAATTCCTTAACACATTCAATTGTGCCAATGTTGGTCGCCAAAACTCGATTACAGAGTTTTGAAGGGAGTCACGTGATTTCAAGCAGAATAACATTTTATACTATATATGATTTTCCAAAGATGTTTGTTAAATAGAAAAAATGAATATACCTAAAAATTGTAACCAGTATAGGTTAAGATATATTTACGATATTAAAACAATAAAACATTTAACAAGATATAACCGCAATTCGGTACGTTTGCGATATAGTAGCCTTGGCGAAATAGAGAAAATAACCTTGACGAGAAAATAAATTTGATAATAACGTATTTTCTGGTAACCTATTTACTGTGTCATATACACAAGCAATTTTTTCCATATGTATACAACCCAGGCAGCACAGAACTATGGGCCCATGTGGGTTCCATATGGGTCCCATATGGGCAGATGGGCTCTAGCTGGGCCCATTTGTCCATGAGAAACCCAGGTACATCTATATAAATTGATTTTGTAGCATATAGTTCGGAGCACATTTATAATGTATTTATATATTAATATTAGAAGTATATTAGCTTACTGTTTGACTAAATTAACCGTAAAAAGTAAGAAAATGTTGAAATTTTAATATCTGTACAGCATTCAGTAAATCTGTGTAGATTTATACAGATCGATATGGTCTATCTATATAGATCTTGATAGATTTTCTATTAGAATCTGGGGACAACTTTTCAGTGCTACTATAGCGTTTTATTAAGTTAATTTAAATAAGATTTAATCATAATATAAAGTTCGGAGCACATTTATAATGTATTTATATTAATATTAGAAGTATATTAGCTTACTGTTTGACTAAATTAACCGTAAAAAGTAAGAAAATGTTGAAATTTTAATATCTGTACAGCATTCAGTAAATCTGTGTAGATTTATACAGATCGATATGGGCTATCTATATAGATCTTGATAGATTTTCTATTAGAATCTGGGGACAACTTTTTAGTGTTACTATAGCATTTTATTAAGTTAATTTAAATAAGATTTAATCATAATATAAAAAATATATAATTATTTATACTATAATTAGCTATTATTGTTATTATTATAGAACAATAATAAAGATATCTATATAAATTGATTTTTTAGTATGCATTTCGAAGCTCACTTATTATGTGTTTATTTTAATAACAGATTTATATTACTTTATTAATCTATTAAATTAATCGTAACGTCTATTAAATTAATCTATTAAATTAATTGAATTAGCATTCAGTAACACAGATTTGTGTGGATCGATATGGGCCACCTATATAGATCTTTGTAGAACGTCTGCCTGAATCTGGCTGCGAATAACAGTTTAGTTAGAGATCCGAGTGGCAACACAGAGTAAAGGCGGCAGTTTATTTTTGTTGTGTACAACTTCACAATCACAGGCGACCGGCAAGATCAGTTCTTTAAGCAACATTTCCGAAAAGCAAGGTAAGCTGTATAATATATACTTGTTTATTCTGTAATGATTTTTCTGTTTATGTACCAAATTTATATGTCGAAATTGCAACTGAATCGATAATCAGCTCTTGCCTGTAAGTAAGCCTAAAATTGTTAGAGTTCGGATTCTAGAATTATGTTAGAATAAATCCTAAAAGTAACCTTTTTAAAGATGTTAATTACTAAGAATTTATATTTAATAACTTAAATGCCATATTGTTTTAAACAACTTGATATCCATTCTTCTAGGATTCTATAAAAACAAATTTATAGTAGATAGTATACTGTTTTTGTTGACATTTTAAGTTCTTTTGTAAAATATCGTAATGGAACATTAAGTTTTTGGGAACAGATGTGTTATTATCCCTCCATCCGCCATCTTGGATTTTTTTGGGCGTGAATTAAAAACTGTTTTTTAATTAATAGTTATAATTTTTATATTCCAGTTTTTTTAATATTATATTAATCTATCAACAATATTTAACCATTGGCGACATTTACTACTTGGCGGAAAAGGAATTTTCACGCAAGAAAAAAATCCAAGATGGCGGATAAAGGCATAATAACACATCTAAGCCAGTTTTTGTTTGACACCTAAGTTTGATGTTTTTAAAAGATTAAGCGAAGAAACCGAATCATTAAACTACAATTTTGAAAAAGTTTTACGAAGTGCAATTCTTATATGGGTCATTCCACGTACAATGAGCAAAAATTAAAAAAAAATTGTGGCCACATACTAACCAATTTTAATAAAATTCGATGCTCAGGTTCAATTCATATTCAAGTAATGCTCTGCAAAATATCTTGACAAAAAATAAATTTTTTTAGCAGTTTTGGACATTTAATAAACTTGTGATATAGAATGACATGTGCGCAATCGTCCAAAGTTGCAAAATTGAAGTTCTGTATCTTGAAAACTGTTTAACAGAAAGGAATTTTTTTTATAATTTTGTAAACTCTGAAAAATTATCTTCTTATTGACTGAGTTATAATAATCAAGTAACACCATGATTATTTATAAATTGGTTGCAAAAATTGAAAATTTGTGAATTTTGAGAAAATTAGAAACGTTATAAAAATCAAAGGAATTAAAAAACCTCTGTGAAATTAATGCCTGATGTAGTATGTCATATGTAGATCGAATTCCCCAAGTTTTAAAGTGGCCATTTATTTCCTTCATCTTCAAAAAAACTTAGAAACTTTTAAAAAAATTACAAAATCATGATTTTTCTTCTTCTGTATAAGCAAAACATAAATAAAGGACAGGCCCGACATTAACAATATTGCTCAGACATAAAGATTAATAAGTCCATGATACGTTAAAAAAAATTCAAGATTGCCTTTTGATTCCTATCATAAGAAAAATGGGTTCAAAATAGTAATGTTTTCTGCATTCCATTAGCTATACCTCTTTGAATTCGCCCGCGTATCTTAAAATATTGCACGATTGCATGGGAAAAAAAATTAGTGCTGCCATCTAGTTTTTTTATTTGAATTTAGAATTGATATATAGTGTTTCGTTTAGCTCAGTCTGATTTCTACTCTAATTTAAAATTCTCTTGAGGCAAAAATAAACTGAAAGCAAGAACAAAAGTTTCTGCATTTAAAGTATACACATTTATCTGTAATATAAAACATTTTAAAAGTTTAATAAAGCTTTCCTTGACTTAAAAAAAGTAATAGAAATATTGCATTTTACCCTCAACATTTTTTACTATTTATTTTTTTTTCTCATTAAGGAATAAAAAAGGCATGAATGAAACTTCCGATATTTCAAATATATACTTTTAGCTATAAGGTGTAGCAATTTGCAGCTTGTCAAGGCTGTCCTTCGTGTGTAAAGGGTTAATAGAAATTTTGCTTTTTTCTCTTAAAAATTTTCAAAAATAATTTTTTTCTCGATACGAAATAAAAATACAATTACTAACTTACGCCAGTCTGTTAATTATCATTCATTCCTAATTATAAATAATTTTTAATATATTCTTTCCATTACTAAGGCTAATATTTGAAATTGAAATTTTAAGCACGTAGACAATACCTCGATTTTACATTCACTTTTAATGTAAATTTTAATACTTAAATGAACAATCCAGAAATCTATTATTTTGCATTTACTCATAAATAGATATGATCTACTTACATACTGATTTTGATTAAAATCTGTGACATGTGTGCCACAGCTGATTTGCTCATTTTGCATGGAATGACCCATATAGGATGTTGAATCTTCTGAAAAATCCCAGATTTTTTTTCACAATTTGTCGTTATGATTAGTTTAAAATATTCCAGAGCGTCTTTTACAATTATTATATAGAGTAAACCTTTTCATGATCAACACTTTTGGTTTAAATGATGTATTACATGCATATCTTTCATATGATATTTAAATGTCTTGTTAAATCGGTTTTCTAAAAACGTTCCCACTCAGTATAAAACATTTCGATGAATTTTTAAATTTTAAAGCATACAATTTGCTGACATGATTATGATTATTAAAATTGTTTGTAATATAATTTTTTTTGTTAAATTAATTAAATCTTTAGTTATACCTAAATAATTGTTTCATGATCATGACAGCAGTTTTTTTCTCTCCCCACTGTTGCTTTATAGAAATTTTCTTCAAAGTGTCAACTTTGACAGCATTTTGTAAAATATTTTCTGCCTTTACTTAAAAATGGGGAAAACTTTTTGGAACAGATGTCATATTCGCCCCATATTGGCGCGATTTTTTTCGGTTGCCAATTTGGCGAAAACATCAACAGCATAAACAATATAACCCGAGTTACCACATCAAGTAAAATAACGACACTTTGGCGCAAGTTAAGTACCTGTTGCCTATATGATATTGGCGACAGAAAAAAATCGCGCCAATATGGGGTAAATATGACATCTGTACCAACTTTTTGATTGCTTGGCTTTTAAGTATGAGCACCAGCCAATTTTATGCATTTGAAAACCAAACTGAATTTCAAATGTTTCAGAAAGAGAAAATTATTTGTTTGGAATAGTTATTACTTAAATTAAATGTAAAAGTAATATAAAATGTATTTAATAGCACTGAAATTTTGATTTAGATTATTATTATATTATTAATGAAATCTTTGCTATGTTCTCAACTTATTTTCGGTTGTTTCAGCATGTTTGAAAATTTTCCAGGTAAGCGGTAAAACTGGGAAATTTCATTAGCGGCCAGTAGTAAAATTTTATAAGTGGCCACTTTATCTAAAAGGGACTACACAGTATTACAATTTTATGTACTAATCAGTTATCCTGTTGACCACTTTTCATTCATTAAAAAAAAAAAAAAAAGAAGAAGAAAATTGCCAAACTGTAGGATTTAAAACCAAAAATGCATGACTGTGCCGTCAAATTCATTGATGTCAGGTGCATTGCTTGTGTTTATCTGATCAAGTGTTTTTTAATTCAACATTTATCTGTATTTTTAATGATGTTTACTGATTTATTAGTTATTTTGTTAATAATAATAATAAAAAAATAGGTAGTCATTAAACTGTGACATCACAATATTAAAATATAAAAAATCTTGAATAAATGTTGTGATGCATAATTACTTACAATTTACAATAGATCAGTTTCAATTCATGTTACAAGTCACTTCAAGTTTCAATTCACATACATTTATCCACCAGCCAAGATGGATGGATAATTAAGAAAAATAATGTAAATAAATATTGGTAGGTACTACTTGATTATCCCGTCGACCCAAAAACTATCACCAAACTATAAGTAGTGCTGACTCTAAGCCGTTTTAGTAGGGCGCAGCGCCTGGAGGCCCTTTTTATTTCTGTTTTGCATCTGGCGGCTCTTTTAAACTTCAAAATATGTTTTGGGAACAAGGCACAAGTGTGCTCTTTTGTAAAAAAAAATGGGCTTAGATGTGTTATTATCCCAGGGTCGGCCATCTTGGATTTTTTACATGCATGAAAACTCCTTTTTTGCCAAGTAGTAATGTCGCCAATGGTTAAATATTGTTCATAGGTTAATATAATATTGAAAAAACTGGTATATAATAATTAGGGATTGACCGAAGCAGCAATTATGCCGAATACCGAATACCGAAGCTTCGGTCAAAGTGTACACCGAATATTCGGTATTCGGCAACCGAATACTTAAAAATTTTTAATACACATTTTTGCATATATTAGCTTTTTTAATAAAGTTTAATTAACATTAAATTCTTAATAATTTAATTCAGTTACTTTTTTATTCTTAAATCTAATTACACAAAAAAATTTAATGACTTCTTTCCACTCACAAATTCATTAACCCATCACTTTTTTTTTATTTTATATCTAGTCAATACCCAAAATAACCTATGAAAATATTAAACTATACAGGCTATTATTAAGGATAAGAATTGTCAGAAAAACAAAAGTTCATTCAAATAAAAAGAAACAATGTTGTCAAACTGATTTACTGATTGTCTAATTACAGTAGAACCTCGATTATCCGGGACCGACGATCTTTCGGAAAATTAAAATTTTCGGATAATCGAGAATGCTTCAATTTTAAGATCAAGAACAAATATATGCAGTCTTTCTTATTATGATAACAAGAGCTTAATACAAGAATAAATTTCCTGAATTTTAAATTTTAAATTAAGTACCTTTTTCATATTTCACAAAGTTTTGTTTGTCGATTTTCAGCTCTATTACGAATTTTTTTTTTTAATACTATTACTTCAACAGTATCACAGTCTTTCTGCTGCTCCAGCTATGCTAAACCTATTGTGAAACATTCAAAAGCTTCAGAATTGCTAATTTGTTCGTTTTCTTCACCTGCTAGACTACAGTCACACATTCCGGTTGTCCTTCCTCTTACTGTGTTCTAGTTCACTCTGCAGTTTACGGGTGCTCAAGTTAAATTCAAAGAAATTCTAAGAAACGGGATCCGAAATATTTATCTGTACTCGTGGTTCAGGAAGGACCGCTTCCACACAAGGAATGTGATAGTGAAAAAAAAAAGTTTTAGAAATGGATTTCGGTTAACCGAGAACTTCAGTTAAAAGAGTTTCGGATAAAAGAGGTTCTACTGTATAAACATATTGAATAGGAATGTTTTCAAATACAAAAGGTATCGTATCAATATGTACATTTAACTATATTTTCTGTCAAATTACGGATATACATATTTATATTTTCATTGATATTTTAACATTGTGGTGATGAAGATAACAAATTTGAGCGATTTTAATTTAATTATTATAAAAGCTATAGGATAGGCATAGTGGTATACTTATTTCATGTGTCTATTTTCTTTAATAAACACCTTAGATATACAGAGATGATTTCTGATATACTTATTTGATGTGTATATTAAAGAAAATACTCATTAAATAAATTTAAATTAAGGAAACTAATGTAGAAATAATAAATGATAAGGGAAAGATGCCCATCTTCCTTAATTTTTTTTTCTTTTTACTTTTTTTTTATTGTGCAGCTGAACTATGAATTCATGCACACAATATTAAAACTCATTATTAAACCTATTCTACTTCTAAGTAAAAGAGAATTTTTACTTCTTAGAAAATACTTATCCACAATTATTCGGCCGAATACTTAAAAGTATTCGGCCGAAGCCGAATATTCGGTTTACATGCCAAACCACCGAATACCGAATCGACTATTCGGTATTCGGTCAATCCCTAATAATAATTATAACTATTAATAAAAAAATAATTTTTAATTCAAGCCAAGAGAAAAAATCCAAGATGGCAGACCCCGGGATAATAATACATCTGTTTCAAAAAATGTGCCCTTATTTTAGAATAGTGTTCCTTTTTTGAAAAATTCCTGCTTGGCGGCCCCTTTTTCTAGATTCAACACTATATAAGATTAAATGTCATTAATAGATGATCGTAAATGTCACATTCACTTGACATTAAAACACGATACATGTCATTAAGTGATTTTTAATTCGACTTTTTATTTGTATTTTTATTAATGTTTTACTAATTTATTTGTTCTTTCGCTATTTAAAATAAAAATTGTCAATTTGTATAATTTGGTAAAATTGGTTGATGGGATAATCAAGTAGTATATACCCATGCCTGTTTGTGTTCCGGGGAATCCCCGGAATTCCGGGGATTTGATAAAACGTGACCCGGAAATTCCGGAGTCACACATTCATAAGATTCTTCCGCGATTTTCCGATTTTTTACCGTTTCTCGCATTGAGGATTTGCTCCAAAATTTAAAAAAAATCGGTCGTCAGTCCGAAAATTCGGACGTAAAATATCACAAATTTCGGCAAGTGATCGCCGAAAAAACAATTCCGTCAATCGTTCGCAGAACAAAAATAGCCAATTTCGCAAAATATCGCGGGAAAAAACGCAATTTTGTCAAAGATCGTCATAGAATCGCAAAAAAAAACCCGCTGATTTCGTCAAAGGGTTGCGGAAAAAAATGACAACTTTCGTCAAAGGATCGCGGAAAAAACACGAATTTCATCGAAATATCGTGAAAAATGCGGATTTAGTCTAAGGATCAAGAAAAAACTCGGAATTTCGTCAAAAGACCGCGAAAAAGAAACGAATTTCGTCAAAGAATCGAAACACGCGAATTTTGTCAAAGGATCGCGGAAAAACACTAATTTCGATAAAAAAATTGAAAAAAAAAGTGAATTTTATGTCAAAGAGTCGCGTATAAAACACTAATTCTGTCAAAAGACCGCAAAAAACACGAATTTCGTAAAAGAAGTCTGAATAAACGCCTATTCTCAAAAAAGATCGCAGAAACAACGGGAATTTTGTCAAAAGATTGCGGAAGAAACGGGAATTTTGTAAAAAGATCGCGGAAAAAACGGGAATTTTGTCAAAAGATCGCGGAAAAAAACAGGAATTTTGTCAAAAGATCGCAGAAAAAACGGGAATTTTGTGAAAAGGTTGCCGAAAAAAAACTGGAATTTCGTCAAAAGATCGCCAAAAAACGCGAATTTCGTCAAAAAATTGCCTAAAAACGCAAATTTCTTCTAAAGATCGCCGAAAAAACGGGAATATATGATCTAAAGATTACGGGAAAAATGGGAAATTCGTCAAAAGGTCGTGGAAGAAACTGGAATTTCGTTAAAAGGTCGCGGAAGAAAGGTCAAAAGGTCGCGGTTGCGTGACTCCGTGAAAGTTCAGCCTTTTTTTTTCAGGGGATTTCATCAAGTGTTACAAACAGCCATGATATACCTAAATATCCAAGTTTTTTTTTCTGTTGTCATTTAATACATTGTAAGTTTTATTGCTTAAAGTTTCTGATATTTGATATTTTAATGAGTGCTGCTCTGAATTTCTTGTGTTTTTTTAAGATTCTAATGGCACAATATTTATTTATTGGAGTTACAGTTTGGCTTACGTTTTTTTTTTTTTTTTTTTTTAAGTGGTTGACTGTGTTAATATAGAAGCATCTATTTTTGTTAAAAATGTCTGTTAGCACTTATATAAAATTAAATTCTATATATACTAATACAGTAGACTCCTTCAAACCTGCACATTATCACATATGTAAACAATGAAACTATCAGTTCAGATTTAGGGGCAAAATTACAAAAATTTTTAGTTTCATATCGTTCCATATGCATAATTTAATATGTAATTCTTGATAATATAACTGTACATATGGTTTTTCATGAAGAAAGTGTAATTTATTTTTCAAAAAAATTAAGATATTGCTGTATCACTGGTAATCACAATCTTTTTACCAAATATACTTACGTATTGATCAAGCTTTTTGGTTATTAAGATTGCAAGGCAAACCTGAAATAAAATTTCCTTACTTTGATTTTGATGTGAATTAATAGTTTCATTGAATAATTCAAGGGAAATGTATCTCATCTTTGCTATGCATAGTACTTAATTATACTTTATTTGCTTGACCTTTACTTTTTATCATTTTAGTTTTACTTAATTTATTTTACTATACTGTAAGAATTCGTTATAATTTGATTGCATTATTACATTCAAATTACTGTTTAAAAAATGTAAACAAAGCAACGATTAGAAATCTGCACAACCTCTGTTCCGGGGCTGTGCAGATTTTGAGGAAGTCTACTTACTGTATTAACATAACCTGAAAAGTGTAATCATTTCAATGGAATATAAGAATTTTTTTTTTCTTTCTCCTTGTAAGAGGAAGTGACTGCTGTCAGGCAATTTATAATAGCTTTTTTTTTTTAGTGTCCTGTGACCTGCATTAATTTTGCCATTTAATTCTTTCTGGACATCGTAATTTTTGATAAAATTGTATGTCAGCATAAAACTGACTTATTTTATTTTTTTAAATAAATTTGCTTACTGAAAAGTTCTTAAGGAGATGATTTGTAGTTGTGCAATAATCTAAAAGTTAAACTTTGTGCTGAATTGCTGATTTTCTATAGCTAATAAGAAAAAAAGAATTTTTTTAATGATAATGATGACATTTTCAAGAAATACATCTTTCATTAGTTTATAAAATGCTTCAAAACTTTTAGTTTATTGCGCGAAAGAAATTCAGAACAATATGTATTTAAATATTCAAATTTAGTATAATTGTTATATATATATATATAGGGTAGATGTGCCAGTAATGGACACCCTTAAGGAATTTCTTTAAAAATTATTTTTTTATTAATAGTTATAATTATTATATTCCAGTTTTTTCAATATTATATTAATCTATCAACAATATTTAACCATTCTTATAGCCTCATTTCCCCACATGAATAGAAATTTAATTCTAAATGACAGAAATATATCAAAACACCCAAATGCCCAGTAATGGACACCCTCTGGCCCAGTAGTGGACACCCTCTGTTCCAGTAATGGACACCCCATAAAAAGTAATAAATATAATTGTTTTTATAACTGTATTTAGAACCAGAATTTAATGAATACATACTAATGAAACAAAATAGTTATTTTTAAATAAATTTAACAATTAGGATACCAGTAATTAATAAAATATTTGTAATAATCATTTACTGTTTGCATCAATTATTGCAATTATCACAAGATCAATGTTTTAATTATTTTAGATGGATAGTTTAAAATACTAAATATCAGACAATTACAGCTATCAAATTATTGAAACATTGGTGGATTTAAAAGGTAATAAAAAAAAATGTTTTGGAATATTAATGTTTAGTTTTGCGTCACTATTTTTAACAATCTTCCAGAGATTACTTGATATATCATTTATAATAATTAATATTACAAACATGAAAGAAATGATATTGTGAGTTGAATATTTTAAATACTAAATAAAATAATTTCAAAATAAAACTGTAGAACTGATGTTTGAGGCCACTGATCTGCAGATTTACTAGTTTCATGAATATTACCTATAACTTTCATTAATAGTATTACATTTTGTTTTAATAAGGAATATTTAAGACAGAAAATGGATTTTTAATAGCTTCTGTAACTTAATTGTTTTTATTTAAATGGAGAGGGATTTTAAGCCCTATGAGCCCCTCTTTGACTGCGCTCTTAAATAGCATTTTCTGCTTCCTGGCTGGTTTGATTGCCAGATTATAAAATATGTGAGGTATATATATATGGTACTAAATAAAAAAATAATAATAAATAAAATAAAATCGAAATTTTATTAATCACATAAAGTAACTTAAAAGCAGCTATTTATAAAAGTTTTGGTGTTATTACATTTTGGTAAGTATAATTTAAAAATTAAATTGGATTATTTAGGTTTGCAGTTAAGCCAAAGTATTTTATGCACTATAAACATTACTAAAATTGCATTTTTAGCAATGTCTACATGGGGTGTCCATTACTGGAAAATGACTAATTAACCATCCCAGTAATGGACACCCCCTCTTAAAACCTTAAAAAGAAATGAAATTTTGTAAATAGCCATTAGTATATAAAATTCAAAGTTTTCTATTGCTACTCAATCAAAAACATTCAAATTTTGCAAAAAAATAAATAATATATAAATTAATTAAACGAAGCCAGCTCTTAACCTCTTCATTAAGATTTTCACAAAAAATCAGCAAAACTTTGAAAGATTATTTTCTGCTTCCTGATTGGTTTGATTAAAAGTGTCAACAATAACATAGTTTTATAAAACATACAAGGGGGAATTATAAAAAAAATAATTAAAGCTAAATATTTATTAGTTATTTTTTTATGAACCAAAAATATCAAGGGGTGTCCATTACTGGAAGGGTGTCCATTACTGGCACATCTACCCTATATATATATATATATATATATATATACATACATACACATACATACATACATACATTTTTAATTTTTTTTAAATTTCCATAGGATTTACCACCATAAAGTTTGACACCTAGCCAACTTCTCAGTTTGCTTTTTAAGATGATGTTGAACTACATTTAATTAATGTAAGTACATTTTATTATATTTTAAGAACTAGGAATTAAATGCTATTACTGTAAAATCCAATTAATCCCTCTCCCCCTCCCCCCCCCCCCCAAAAAAAAACAACAAAACAAACAAACAAACAATGTTTTACATGTATTTAAAATGAAACCTCTCTGTAATATACATTTATGCATGTAGATATTTCTGCTTCACAAGGCTGTTTCAGATTAGGGAAAATTTTTTATTTATGTTAGAAAATTTCTTCTATTTTTTTTATTTTTAAATCTAAAGTTATTCATTAAATTGGAATTATAAATTCGTGAAATCAAAGTATTTTTGTTGAGACCATAGAAAAATTTTGCTAAATCGAGAAATTTATTAAATTGAGAAAAACGGCAAAATAATTTAACCTTTTCTTCCTTTTTTAATTTTCCTTAGACAATAAATAAAAATGCTTGAGCCATTTTTTTCATGTTTTTTAGCGTTCAAAGTTTTTTAAGACTGTTTGAAGAAACAGACCAGCAGGTGCTGCAAATTATTTTAGATCTTGCAGATAACTTTAAGAGTTTAAAAAGCAGGGTTGCTGGCTTTTAGCCAGGCCAAAAAAAGCCGGCCGGCTTTTTTTGGTTTTAACCACTTAAAAAAAGCCGGCTTTTATTGAAAAAAGCCAGTTTTTATTTTTTAAAGTTGGTTTACAGTAAATTTGTTTTAAATTTGGATCAATTAATTTTTAATACACTTATAAATATTTTCTACTAAAAAAAATAATAGATTTCTATTAAATTTTATCAAATAAATAAGTCTTTATAACTTCTAGAAGACAACTGTGAACGCATTATGTCTGAAAAAATATATATATAAACATTGAAAAGGATATAAGTTAGGCTCCGAACTGGTGTTTTGAAATTCTATATTATATAGCTCCACATATACTAAACATTTTAAAGATTATATTTAATTAAAACTGTTCTTAACTACTCTGCTCAACAAGTGCAAAATGTTTTGACACATTTACAAATTCATTTTTTAATGGAAAGATGTAAAATTCGAAAGCATGACCATTTAAGCGATTTGGAATTAAACCTGTGTTTTCCATTTTTTGATCCATCAATTACCTATTGAGTTATGAAGAGATTTTGATCATGTGACAAACATGTTTTTTCACCCTTTTCTGAGTGGTGGTTTCTTTTGTGCGGAAATTTGGTTCAAAATGCTCACTTTGACACTATTTTCTGAAAAATCTATTGCCTTTGCAAAAAAACCCAGAAAAAAACAGTGCAATTACATAGTTTCTGAACAACAACATCTGCTAGTTTCATGCATTTCTGGACAAAAATAAATTAAAACGTATGTCAGAAAGTTGCCCTTTTGGATTTAACAGCCTTAATGACAAAATGTAACACATCAAAATGGAAACGAGGAATTAGAAAAGATGTTTTATTTGAGGAGAATGGTACATAAGTGTATAAAAAATAGAGCATTTAAACAAGAAAAAAAAAAAAAAATTCTCAAAATAAAATTTTGAAAAGCTTGTTGCTATGCATATTCATGCATATACTATTCATAATGTTTTTAATAGTGAGAAATGGTGGTGTTTTTATTAATATGACTATGTATAATTTTAAATGTTTGCTAGAAATAAAATAAGACTTGTATATTAATAGCTCTTAAAATTAAGTAATAAAATATATAACTAAGTAACCATTGTCCTCTTTAATTTTATAAAGCAGTAAAAATGAAAAAAATGGCAGTTGGTATGGCCCTTTTAAAATTTAGCTGACATATTTGCAATTCTGAATACAAACCACTGGCAAAATCATCTAAGTTTTATTCCAGTATTAATGTCCTCATTATTGAGAAATTGGGTTACTTATTGAACTGTAAATCAATTAAATGTCATTAAAACTAATTAAAAACACTTTAAAATGTGTAGTTTATAATTACAATGCTTTATTGTATAAAGGCCAATTATGGCCAAAAAAAGCCGGTTAAAACAAATAAAAGCCACCGGCCTGGCTTTTTTTAATTTTAGCCGGCTTTTTTGCAACCCTGTTAAAAAGTAATTCTGAGCTTTAAAAAATTGCTAAAATACAGGGTTCATTATCATGATATTTTCGAAAATATTATCCAATATTTTCAAAATTGTCAAATTATTTGTTATTATAAATATATTCAGACCTAATTTAAATTAGAACTAAAACATAACTGCACTTAGCTTGAAAACATTAAAACAATATTCGGTACTTTCCTGTTAGCTAGGTATATACATATATATGTATTTGTATGTGTGTGTCTTGTACATGTGTATGTGTGTGAATATATATACATATGTATGTATATATAACACTGGCACCCAGCTAATAGAAAAGTACTCAATATTCTAATAAAACAAAATGGAAAATCAACTAATTGACTACATTTAAACTGAAGAAAACCAAAATCGGAAAAAATTCTAATGAAACTGTAAATAACTTTTCTAAACTAGACAACTTATCTTTCAACAGCTCTTTTAAGCAAATATTGTTCACAAATAATTGTTCGTTCTACATTTTAAAAATTCAATTTCAGTTGCAAAGCTTGAAAAAGATTTTTTAGGGATGGGGGGGAAGACAAAAAAGCCCACAGCCAAAGCAAAAGTTCTTATTTGCAGAATGACACTTAATAACGGTAAAAAAAAAAACATTTACACCTGTTTTGACTTAAAATTTCAAAAATATTATGCACAATATTTTGAAAATATCGAGCTTCATGATATTTTAAAAATAAATATGGATATATGTCATAATATATATCACCGAACCCTGCTAAAAATATATATTAATTTCTAGATTTACTCATATTTCTGATATGTGTCTTATATGTGTATTTTCACTCATATTTTTGTTGTAAATGTAATTTTGCTTATTTTATGGATTACTATTATTTCATATAATACTGCATTTTTGGGATGTAGGAAAATTTTTGGATAGCCCCAGAACAGAATACTTTACAATGTTCTGTAACAAACTTCAGCTGATCAAGAACGTTCTGCGGCGATAAAAAAGACACAGGGAGATTTTCTTATATATGAGGAAGTGTGGCTGCATCTTTTTATAGAAATGCAAAAGACATTTTGTAAAACATTGACATATACACACGAAAGAAACTATTGGCAAATTTTGCGATTTTACCCCGATTGAATGATGAATTTTGTGTTTTTTTTTTTTTCCCCCTCTGTTACCTGACTAATTTCGTATATTTTTTTTCTCAGAACCAATCGTCGAATTTCACAATTTTTTTACCCATGACTGATTTAATAATTTAGATATATTTTCCACAATTCACCGACTAATTTCACGTTGAACTGCGACCAGTAGGCAATCTTTGCGATAATTTTCTTCGACCGATTGGCGAAAATTATAGTTTTTTTTCACACTACTGGACTATGAATTTTGTGTTTTTTACCGACAACTGATTGGCAAATGTTAGTTTTTTCTTGCGACAGATGGGAAAAATCAACTGATTTCGTGATTTTTCTGACGATTTTAATTTTTTTTTTTTTTTTTTTTACATGCGACTGATAGGCGAATTTCATTATATTTTCTTTTTACTGATTGGCTATTTTTTTTTATCTTTTTCTTGTGACTGATTGGATTGAAGAATTTCTGATTTTTTCCAATGATCCACTAAAGAATGTCGCAATTTTTTAGCCTCAACCGATGGGTGAATTTCACGATATTTAATTTCTACTCATTGGCAAACTTTGTTGTTTTTTCTTTGCAACTGATTGGCAAAAATTGTGGATTTTTTCCGCGACTGATCGATGAATTTCTGATTTTTTTTTTCCTTCCTTCTGACGTTTTGCTGACAAATTTTGCATTTTTTTTTCCATGACCAATTGACGAATTTTGTGAAATTTTCCTTGTACCAATAAGCAAGTTTTGCAGCAGCTTCTTGATCGACTAATTGCGCGTTTTACCTGCAACAGATCGGTAAATTTTGCAATATTTTCTTTCTGTTGATTGGAAAACTTTGTTGCTTTTTTGTAGAGCCGTACCGAGTACTTGGCCAATTTGCCGAGTACTCGGTACTCGGCCAATACCGAGTAGTTGTAAGAATTTCATTTTTTAAGCATATGAATTTATAACTGATCTGTAAAAAGTTATTCGAATATCAATGTATAATATATGCAATAATTCATGAAATTATTTACTTGGTATTTAACAATATGGCTACAAAATATAGAAAAAGTTAAGAACAAAAACCCTCATAAAATAAATCCAGATTAAAATTTAGTTTCACATTTATACAAATAAAAATAAGTTTTTTTTTTAAATATATAGGAAAACAGAAAAGACTTATTTTGGATAAAGAAACTGAAAATGCAATAAAAAAATTAATAATTAAATTTATTATATTTCAATTATGGTGCAAAAACACCAAATATTCTACATTATCAATAAACAGAGCATTACTGTAAATTTGGCCTGCCTCTGAAAATATACGTTCAGAATAACAGTGGTTGAAGGTGCACATAAGAATTTTTTTGCAAGGTTGCACATAATCGGAAAAGTCCCCCCCCCCCCCCCCAGGGCCATGCAAATGGAATGTCAGTTTTACATAAGTCTTCTGTTAAGAAAGCCTGTATCTCTTTTTGTACCTCTCTTTTTATTTTTAATCAAAAGAAAAATAAAAATAAGGTACAGTTACAAAATAAATATGGAATGTTTTGCATCATTCAATGAATTGTTACAGTAACCAATAAACATTTTATTTTTCATAGACAGATTTCAAGTATCAGAATAAATTGAGGGTTGAAGAATGTTTTAATTTATATTGGTTAATAATTGTACTTGTTATGTGTCAATTCTTCTTTTTTTTGCTACTGTTTTGAATTGTCAAAAATTGTACTATATATATGTACACACAGGTATATATATGTACACACAAGCTCACATTATGTGCATATCAGTGTGTTTTTTTTTCTTATTACACAACTACTTGGTACTCGGCCGAGTACTCGGCTACTCGGCCAAAGTACTACTCGGTACACCACTACTTTTTTGCAACGAATTGGCCAAATCTCAGGGGTTTTTCCACGACTGATTGACGAATTTCTGATTTTTCCAGCGATCCACTGACGAATTTCACTTTTTAAAAAAAACCTGTGATAGATTTTAAAATTTCGCGATATTTTTCTTACCAATAGGCAAATTTTTGCGGCTTTTTCTTGGGACCGATTGGGGAAAGACGTGAGGGGGTTTTTTTTTCCTGCTATTGATCGACGAATTTCACAGTTTTTCCGTCGATCCACTGGCAAATTTTTAGGTTTTGCAATTGATTAGAGAAAATCAGGGTTTTTTTTTTTTTTTTTTTTTTTTTTTCAGTTTCTTCTGGCGATGCACTAACGAATTTCACGGAGGTTTTTACCTGCGACTAATTGGTGAAAATCGTTGATTTTTTCCCGCGACTTCATCGAATTTTGTATGTTTTCCCACAACAGGCTGAAGGATTTCAC